>JAITYT010001853.1:325655-340732 GCA_025433975.1 Liostenogaster flavolineata
ATTGGAAAGGAACTTTCCAAGGATTTACTTTCGTTTATCACCGTGTTGCAATCTTTGTATCATTCACGATAAGCCAATCGAGAAAGATTATTCGCTGGTATCGCTAAGATCTCTTTAAAAAATGCGTCTTATTGCAAGAATCGAATTGAAAGCAAATATAATGATAAGCAACTAGATGGAAGATAATAATCAAAAGCGAAGTCAGCGAAGACACAGCAGTGGACCCTCCGTTCAGGACTTCTCGAACAGGATTTGAATCAGATCGAGTGGGATATTCCTCAGAGATTCTGCTCATCGTCGTGTCTGAAGTGCCGAGGTACGTTATTGCAATGTAAATCCGATGTAAATCGGATGTTCTCTCGTGCTGCTTTTCGTGCCGTCCACCTCGTATTCGAATTCAAATGTCTCATTTCTTTCACTGACTATGAAATATGCGTCTCGCTCGTGTATATTATATAAACTAGTAATATTTTCCATCGGCGACAGGAAGACGATGGAGAAAATTAATTAGCCTCGTTACTAAAGAAGAATTTATAATTTAAATTAGATTCTTTTACGACCTTGTCTTGTCATACACGACCTTCGTTGTTATGTATATATGCATTATATACATTATATTATATATAATATAGATATAATTATTATATTTCATATTATATTATATACAATATGAAATATTTCCTTTGTTAAATTCAACCCAAAACTGAAGCAAACTGCGTTTCGCATCTGTGCGAGTAACAAGGAAAATCCTATTAAAAAGAAAAACTAATAGCTAAAATCCATCCGTTTGAATCGTAAATTATACGCCGCGCCGTAAAAGACGAGAAATTGAAACTAAAGAGCGTGGCACACTAGGGAAGCTGCCTTTCGACAATTCTCTCGAAGCATTTAACACGGTACGTATTCACAGCTTCGAACTTGAATTCGAGAGAAGTTAAAGAATCGTTAGGCGTTGCATTGCGCAGCAGGATTTCAGAAGGCAGCTACGAGACCCGCCTTCCGACAACCGCTCCTCGCATTAGAAAACGTAGGAAGTAAGAAATAAGTCATTTATCATTATTACAAAGGGCTTAGCAGTGAATAATTATATCTTAAGTACTTCGTGTCTCCCGATACGTAGAAACCATTCATTTTCTTTTCACTTTATGAAATATCAGTACGTTTTGTAGAAGTCGTAAGAAATATACGACTTTATCCTTACACCTTTTTACAATTCAACCGTACAATATTAAACGATTACTAGTATTCAAGATTACCATCGATTAATCATAATGATAAACGACTAATTATCCGGTATCTAGAAAAGGTATTCATATAAATATGGGATTAGAATTTTTCTCGAAATGTCCACGAAAAAAATTGATTCGCGTTATGCTGTAATCCTTAATAACTTAAACATGGCGCGAGACGCACTTCATATAAATTCATAAGGCGTAATTACAATTTGCAGATTCACGATGGTTGCTTTTATAACGCGTAAAATATTTGTCCTGATAATTCGCAGGTAAGTAATTTCGACGGCACTCTTTTCAACGGCATTTACGACCCCGCTTATAATGGATGCGCCATTTTTCTTTACCGTAGATATACGTACGATGAATAAGCGACGTACTTTAATTTTGATGTACAAACACTTCGTATCCGTCGGTGTAACGTATTATCACGATGTAAAACAAGAATCCAAAACCACAGACGTTTCCCATCCCCGAGAAATTTTAATGCACTCGCGCCATTATTTTGAAAACCAAGTTATCAAAAGCAAAACAAAATTCGCGATAAATTATGCGTATTTTAAATAATTCATCAAATGCGACAAAGAGCAGCTGGACCGTAGACGAGAACATTTTTCGTTAGTTTTCTTTACGCCGGTATAAAAGAGCAAGCAAATAAGCGGAGATGCAAACAAGCACGGTGAGAAAAAGAATTAAAACACTTCACGCTGCTAAAAAAAAAAAATTATGGCACCGTTAAAGCCGCAAATGTAGAAGCGACGTGCTATACACAAAAGTATGCGATACTAGGTGAGGTTTCGGTCGACAGCATTATTACTGGCTGTCCGGTGCACGTGATGCACGTTGCACACCGAGTCAATGTTTATACAAAAGTAAACAATCAATTCCAGGCTACGATATTATCTGGATATTTTAACGCGTGTCATGTCCGAAATTCAATCTGAACGAGATGCCAACACCCTGGCAAATGCAACGTGAGTGTGGAATATCGCGAAACAATGAATCCCCGTTAATGTGAGATTAATCGACACTACCATCGTTCAAATGACGCCGACACCGACACCGACGAGGGACGACTACGGCGCCTCGTCGGCGCTACTGTCAATGCCGCGTTCTACGCTCCCCACTGTTCCTCGTCGGTTTAGCGCTAGCTCGATATCTTCCTCTATCCCGTAGAAAACAGATATTTTTAAATATATTTTATGTTCATTAATATGGACAGTACGAGCAACGTGTACGCGCAGATAGAAACGATAAGAACGATAACGCGACGATACAGCGTCGATTAGTTAACGATCGCCTGCCCGTTGTGAAAGCCACGACAGGAGACTCCATCGCGTGTTCAGCTTTATCGAGATATTGTTCTGCGCTTTTTTCGTTAACGCCTGAAAATTCACCAAATAAACCGGCGGGATCTATCGCTGTTTCTAAGTGACAAAAAAATATTGCGAGAGAATGACAAAATCGTTCGGGAAAATTTATTTTAAAAGAAATATTAAAATCGATCGAAAGAAGAATGTTTGCAGCTAATTTTCAGCATTAACGAAACAGAAGGAATTGGAAATATCTGTGGGCGTTACAATCGAGTTTCGAAAAATTCGGCGAGAGAGAAAGAGAGAAGATCGGCCGTTGGATGCAGTATCTGTCCAACTAAAGAGGACACATTCGCGTGTATCACGTTGACGTACGATGACGCGCGGAAATTAATTTACGTGCTTTTCGACCAGAAGCCTTCCACTGGATCCATCACGTCAAACTGCCCCGTTACGTCGACGGATGACCGAAACGAGCGTCGCGTCATCGAGAGAAATTGAATGTCTTTTTTTATATTGAATTTGAAAGTAACGTAATCGTACAAATTAATACACGCGTTATCAACCGTTTCGTTCCACGCAATCAATTATATTGGAAAATTGATATTCGGTTAATCCTGATTTTTAAAAAAAAAGCACCATGTAATGCAGATATAAGAATTCGTGCAAAAATTCATAACATTTACGTAAGTCAGTTACTCGGTATTACTCGTTACGCAATTGTGCAGTTCGATGCAAGCGTTTATATTCGTTCGTTACAATACGATATGCGTATAATAGAATAAGTTATAATAAAAGGCGATCCATTAGTCGCTCCCATACCATCTACGTAACCATAATAATGGCATGTACGCTCGTGCAAATAGCATTCCAACCTTGATTGCAGACAAAGCTTTATCCAATTTCAACCGTTCTTACTGAACCGACTAGAGATCTCTGCTTCGAATTACGTTCACCTTGATAATAAACATTACTTATATTTGAATAAATCGAGGGCGAAAAAATATGAAACACGATTCCGTAGCACGTGTCTACGAAATTAAAATTTCATCGACCGAGTAAAACATTTAAGTTAATTCTATATGCGGTGTAATTTGAATTGTTTTAATATTTTTAAGCGCTCTCGGACTAGAGGACACGCGATTAAAAAAGTACAATATATCAGAGACGTCTCCTCTCCCTCCGCTTCCACGATAATTATCGCGCGTGTATACAAACTACGAATTGCTCTGATCGATTTTGAATAAACTTTCGTGGATTAATGTTGCGTAAATTTGCGAGAGAATTTTCGAAAACATAAATCCTTGTCGCGTGGCCGCAAGGTCCACACGAAAAGACAATTCGCTTATATCACCGATTTACGTATTTACATTTCTACCCGCGTTACACAAGCGCGCGCACTACATAAATGCTCCCTGTGTTTATTTATTCCATTTTACTCGCGCGTCAACGCACAACCTCTCCACATTCATCCGACTTTTCGAGTTGCGCGCGATTCGTGCGCGCCTCGTCCTATTTCGCGTTTCAGCCGAAAAACAACGCAGAAGTCATCGCATAGTTGCGCACGATAAACGTCGCCATCCGAGTACGAAGCATGCCAGGAATTTCGAACGGACAGTGAGTTTTGTCTGAAAGAATTTTTCGAGCGTTACAGGGCTGCATCTAAGTACTGGCTACCGAAGGAAAGAATGAAAAAAAAGAACATTCGGAAGCAACCAAGCAATTTAAATGAACGAATTTCTCATGGAACGAAACCATGAAAAATGAAGATGGGATTTCGCAAATGCGATCAATCGACTTGACTATAACGAGAAACCCGATCGAAGCCGGAAAGAAAAAAACCTCGAAGTTTCATTCCTCGATTATTTTCCATTTCTGCAAGGATAGAATTTCGTACGTGGCGGCAGCTACTAGTTTTGAAGCAGGAAAAGAAGGAAATCGTGGGAATTTGCTGGGGAAATACAACGAAAGGGGTGAACGATGTCGAAGAAGACAAAGAATAAGGAAAATCGGAGAGACGTGGCAGAGGGGAAAATAGGAAAAGAAGATGGAGCGAGTAGGAAGGGGAAAGCGAGGTAACGGACAGCACCTAGAGCTGCAAGCTCCGATAACACCGTGTAATAATGTTTGCTCGACGCCGCAACGTCCGAGGATAAATTGCTATCTTTCGTATCAGCAGTTTAAAATGCCAGATCGAGAGAAAGAAGAGGATGCTTAGGCGTGCTCGTTGCAGCAGGGCGGAGCGCGAGAGTGCATACCAACAAGCACCGTTACAGGTAGAAACTCGCTAGTATCTCGCATATTTCGCAGCTACGAACAAAGAAGCGACGAAGCGACGCTTTCCGTGCAATCGTTTCGATCGATTCAATTCGCCCGTCTCGAGAAACGTTTTCCTCTGGTAATTTCACGCGCGACATTCGAGAAACTCCGGATTGGAACACCGAGTTTGACGTCCAGGGCGAACGACGTGTCGTCGGCAAAGAGAATAAGGGGGCGTCGCATCGATAGAAATAGGACATGAAACGAAATGAACGCGAAGTTGGAACGAACGTAGGATAGGTTCGCCGTCCTTGAGGAAATAGTCGCAGATACGTTTTCTTCTTCCCTAACTTTCCCTTCTTATTGTTAGCTAAATTTGTCGTTCGAGTCACTGAAGAGCCCGTTTTACCTGAATCTTCCACGAGAATATTCGATAAATATTTATAAAAATGCATAGGGTGCATCCGACCTTCCCTCGAGATCTAAATTACACTCGTTTTTTTAACTTATTCGCATTTATGTCCAATCGCAGAGTCCGAGAACCGAGAGTACCGTTAAGGAGTATAACGTCTTAATTGCCAGGCCTTTACCACGAAATTAATTGGAACCATTATTCCTCTTGACAAGTCGCCAAGTCGACTCGCAAAGCCGATCATAATGAAAATACGGCTTAAAGGGAAATCAAGTGTACGTAGAACGACGACAAAGCCTCCCGCAAGTCTCTTAATACGAGCTACAAAATGATAGGGAGAATCGCGTACAACGACGTAACGTCAAGCAAAATATCTTCCTCCTTTGATCATCATCGTAAGACGATAGTGCGTTCTTGCGTCGTCCACGCGTTTCATCTCGAGCATTTTTTTCATATTTTCGACGTTTCTATTTTGTCGATGTATCGAAATGCATTTACTTTAAATTTAAGTCTTTTTTTTAATTTTAATTATTTAAATTTAAAGTTTTTAGTCTTTAGAATTTAAATCGATAAAAACTCCGCGTCACTTAGAGCAGTGACTCGTGACGATGAAATTAGTAAAGTCGTTTAAATAAATTCACGCTTAATCATTTTCGCTGTGTCGCGGTCGACCTGTGGCGAGAGAAGTGACGGGAGGCATTGGATACCGTCGTCCCTGTGCCAATTGTTCGGATGAAATTATATTGGACCGAGCTGCACATTAGAATCGATAGTCCAAAGACGAGAGGCAACTTCCTATTATCGACTCGTTCCAGTTTACGATTACCATCGTACGAACAAAATTGGCTTCCGTCGCTGCGTGATGAAATCACATAGATCGCTTTGCACGATGTTACTTCTTCCGTATCGACGTGGATTCGCGTTTCTCTCTTCTCAAATTATCGCCTAGCACGACTCGAACACATTCTGCTCAAAACTCGACACGGTACTTGCCTCGCTCATCGCTTACAGCCATTCGATGTTTAAATGCGAATTTCTGGGATCTTTGGACTTTCTGGGATCTACGTTACGAACGTACTCACCATGGATATTGGATTTTCTCCTTTAGAGGAAAGTAAGAATACGATCTCGCGAAAGCAACTTGCCATTCCAGGAAATAAGATGAGCCGAATCAATAAAGATTCTGAAAGATTGATAGCTGGTGTTACCGAAGAAGCGATGAAAAAAGTGGAACGATCGAACAATTTATCAAAAAATATCAAACCGCCGATGAACAGTGCTTTGAACGTTTTTGAACGTAAATTATAGGTTTTTTTATCGTTTTTGCTTCGTCTAGGAATTTGATCAGCTTTTCTTTGCATCTTTAAAAAAAAAAAACAATCGAATAAGCAAATCGAACAATATCGACGGACATGCGAGTTTGGAAATTTAATTTCTCGAAAGTTGGAACAATAGATGAATAGAGTACGCTATTCCCGTAACAAAACTTCGAATATCGATGAAAACGCGTTAAAATGGAAATAAAATATACGAAGTAGAAGTACCTTACCGGTTCGACAGAAATGAACGATCGTATTTGTTTTTAATCATATTGGCTTGCCTCGAGTGCGAATACGCGACGTATACGTCGAATACCTATACGACACTTCTATCGTCGCCTCGGGCCAAGAAACGCGTTGAAATTCTTTTCGATTAATTGTTTCCTACCTCCCGGTTCATACTCGCTCCATTCATTATCGCGAGCACACCTTTTTGAACCACAAAGCGTCCTCTCCGCCGTATCGCCTTTACCTCGCGAGAACGAAGTTTAGTTCCTGCCGCCCCTTGCTTCGTCAATGAGATCCGAGAGGTAATTAAAGTTTTCCGAACGCGTATCTCTCGATGCGACCGATCCGCCAGGGAAATCGAGTTATTCCGGCTCGCTACTCAGCAAGGACGCAGCCTTTCCCCTTGCTCAGACACTCGTCGCGCCGTTTTCTTTTCATAATTTCTCTGTCTCCGTTCTCACCGCCTGCATCGCCATTCAGCAACAATTTCCAAACACCTTCTTCTTATTCCGATTCTCATCTAGTCGAACCGTTTCGTCGGCGACCGACGATGCCTTCTACTTTTTGCATTTTATATTAAAAAAAAGATTTTTTTTATGATCTATTAATTTCAGATTCATTTTCTTCGTTCAAGTTACACCTTAATAGCAATTTGGCTTGTGTTACTCGAGTGACATTCGAAGTAAATTATAAGTTCACGAATGATGCGCTTCTTGTCGCTGTCTACCCCAAGTACCACATCCTATATAAAATATAGCAAGATCATAAACTATTTCTTCCAAAAAAGAAAATCATATCTACCGGATGGCTTCGATCGTAAGAAAGACTGAAATGTCCTATAATTGTATTCGTTTTAAAAAAATATGGTACGTCAAACTACGAGAAAAGGAAAGTGACGTTAAATCGTATTAATTATGCCACGGCTTGTTTTACGTGTGACAGAAGTAACCGTGGATAAATGAAGAAGTAACAAATGGGAAAAACGTCTACCCTCGGTACGTACGAGTGTACACATTATATGTATACATATGTATTCGCGTATATACGTTGCTGTCCGTTACGGTAAGCATCCGCTACTGTTCGTGCTTTGCAAGTTATTTCCCAGCTAGCATTATCGAAGTAACCGATCTCACTGGCGGCATAATTTTATCATAAGAATACCCAAATAAAGCGGCTCTGTAACCGCGCCGGTAAATTGGTTGCGCTTTATACGTTCGTTTTACTTTCGTACCTCTATCGCATGATCTCACCATTCTTGTGTACCTATGCGATAGGAACCAGAATTCAAAAGTCAATCGGCGTAACATCGAAGCCATGAATTTGAAAGTTAAATCAAATTTCGGAGAATCTGAGACAATTTTCGTATATGTACGAATCTTTAAGGAGCACCGCGTTTTAATATAAAAAAAATTATCCCGCATAATAAGTTATCAATATTTCATAATACGTTATGACGACTATTTTAATAAACTGTTTACGTAATTATGACGGCTGGATTTCTACAATACACAAGAGTCATTCTCGAAACAAAACTTTATCAAAGATGATCAGATATAATCGTGAGACAAAAATACTTCCTTAACCCTAGAGACCTTTAAAATGTACTCCGCTATGCGTCCTGAAGAACATTATGCAAGTTTAAGACGATCTTACGACAATTACAATTTCTCGATCCAGAGTGCACTTTAGCTTCATTTTCGGATAATTGGCCTTAGTAGGTGCAGAATATGCAAATGAGTGACGATCCAACATTTCAAACTTCTTTTATGATCCTTCGACTTTTACACGTTTTAGCAAGAAACAATATCTATTGTCTTACTTACATAAATAATACTGCACTGATTACGGTAATTTGAACGATTACGGTAAATTGAAATTTAGCGATACTAAAACAGTTGGTATAATTGTTGCTTTGCTGTCGCAATCGATACGTCGCTCAATGCGAGAGACGAAGCAGCAAAACGACGATCTATTTTACGATCTCTTGCTAACAAGATAACAAATACGAAGCGAAAGACGCAGAAAAGTACGCGAGCAATTTTTATAACCAGCAACATCCATATTTAATCCATCAAGGAAGACGAATGCGGAAGAGAAAACTTGAAATTTAAATACACCAAAAAAATATGTAATCTAACAACGAACGAGTATAAGCGCATCTGAAACCTGTAACGTCACGAAGTCTTCGGAAAAAGGTTGCCGTAGCTTTCAGGATTATGAGAAAGGAGAGACGGAAACAAAGCTGAAGGGCGAGGGAGTGAGGGAAAGAAGAAAAAGTGGAATATGAAAAATCCGAAGGCGATGACATTTCCCGTTGGGGATAACGGTGGGATCAGAAGACGTTTCCGCGTGAAAGTAGCCCAGAGCTCGAATTAATCCGGCGGCAAACAGAGATACCGAATCCTCTTTAAGCGAGGCGCAATGACACGTCGGTCTTTGCCCTGTTCCAGCCAGCCGCTCTTTCGCTCGTCTCCCACCTAACGTTCCACGCCCTTCCTCCCCTCCCCCCTCTCCCTAGTCATATCTTTTCTTTCGAGAGCCCCCGAGCCAACCGCTCTTGCTTCACGAGAGAACGTCCTTGTGCTACAGCCAGAAAAAGGGAACTTACTATTCGTTGGCTCGTCGCTGCGGCATTTATGTCCTCGAAAGAAATCGGTCTCGTGACACGTTCTGCATCAGCGAAATGGTAAAGCTAGAAAGCGCGATAAAAGGGCCACGACCGAAGAGAGTCTCCTTCTTAAACCCGAGAGAAGGCCAACCTACGAACGTCCAAACGATCGGCGTCGCGCGGATTCGAGAAACGGCTGAACATCGAGAACCTTAGAAGCTTGCCTCGCCTGGAAACCACCAAGCCCCAGGCTTTACCTTTGGCTTTACGAGAATCAATAACGGCTGTACCAAGAGCAAACAGGTAGTCGATATCGAGGATGATTTATAATCGTGCCCGAAGTAAAACGCGTCCCGTCCTAACGAAGACGACTGCAAAAATCGATCGCTGTTTCAGCAACGTGCAAAGGTTACAACGACGATCGTTCCTTGGCGTGTTCGTCGTGTTTACGAAGAAAAGAAAGACATCCGTCGATTCTACACGATGGATTAGGTATAAACATCAGTCGCGATTCATCGTGTCGTAGACGATGAAATTTCCACGAGATCGCGCGTTATTGGCAAACATACCGATCTGTTCCGCGTAACGGATACATAGAACGATCCTGTCCAGACGTGTCATTTAATGGATTCCCATCCGCTCTACCGCATGGACGTGCAGTAATAATTCTGCTTGTCGCGTTTCACCTCGCTTACAATTAGCACAGTCACGGCTTACTTGTTAAGCCAATTACACGCCCGTAAACTTTCCCGCGGCACGAATCGAAAATGCTGTTAAAAGTTAGGACTCTTACCGAGCCGCGAAAAGAGCTCGCGGCGTCTAACGCGGCTCGAGGTGATTTTGAGAGAACGTATTTTCTAACGAGGAGAAGAAGAGCGCGTTCGACGCGTTCGCAACGCACCCCTAAATCGTAAGTTTATTCATTGACCGGGTATCCTTACCATGATCGTAATTACGTCATCGAATGCTTCGTAGAAAATTGCATAGAAAATTCTAAACGAATGTTCAAAATCGAATAACCGGATACATTCCGATCGAGAATGGTACATATCGTCGTGAACGCGTTAAAGGCGTTCCATAGAAACACGATCGTACGTACGATTGACGCAGCTTCTCGCGCGGAATCGAAGAAGCCTGCTAGAGCTTTAATCATTGGAAGAAACGATGGCTTGGAAGAGAGAATGGGATCGATCGGTTCCTTCGCACCCTGAATACCGAATTACCTCGGGTGAATCAATGCACGTAACCCTTTCCGAGAAAGCCGTCGAGACTGGGAACAAAACAGCTAAGGCAACGTGCCTTTCGCTTTGGGTAACTGACTTTGGCTATCTTCTTATTAACATTATTGATCGTGCATCGAGCGGAACAACCTGCTCTTTCTCATCGTTAACGAAGCTGGCGATTCGCACGGATGCGAGGCGTCTTAGGGAAAAGCGACGACTCTCGAGGCTCGGCCGATTAAATCGCGAGAGACGAGAGCCATAGTTGACAACAGTGAAAGAGAAAGAGGAGGAAGATCAAACGAAAACGTTTAACGCGAGATAACGTTTCACGCGCGCCTACGTAGAACGAGTCAATATCCCGTTCGCAGGTTCGTTCCTCGTGGAAAATTGAGGCACAAAGTCAACGTTCGATTATTATTTTAGAAACGAGGAGGTAGTAACAATGCCTTTGAAAGCGCAGGAGCAAGCGGAAGCGATTCGCGTACAGCCGTACGGAACAACTTGTTCGATGGATTTACCGTTGTTTCACTTAGAAGGATTGAATTCCAAGCACTGGCGAGGCCAAGCAGCAAAACGTTCCTATTCGTTGCTCGAGCCAGTTTCTAAAGCTAGTCGAAGCGGAGCTTCGAAGCCCCTTCTCCCTCGGGGAACTTCGACAACGATTTATGAACGAGAAACGTAGAAGACGATCGTCATCGATGCACCGAGAATCCAAGTTTTTAGCGATACTCCGCTCGCCGTTAAAAACTGCAGGCGAAATCGTAAACACGACTCTCGCTTAAGACTTTCCATGAATAGATATCTCTCGCAATGATGATTTGTGACGATAGCTTCTTCGAATCGATATTCCACGAAATCTTTCGAATTTAGCAAGCGTATCATCGTCCAGTTTGCAAAACAATTTAAACGTTTCCTTTCTGTTTATTTCCACGAGCGACGATGAACAAAAACGACGAATTTACGTGTCGCGTATTAGAAAGGAATTTTCTTCACATCCGAATGCTAATACGACGACAGCCTGAAATTAGGTGAAAAATATTTCGCTGCTATCTTCGGAATTTCATTTGAGAGAGTTAAGAGACGATAGAGTGCTCCACTATGACTACATAGAAGGATTGAGTAGGAGGCAGGGAATAGCGAGGACCACGAGATCTTGTTGGAAAACAGGGGACTCTAGAAGCTTTTAGAATAAAGAATCGAAGCGAATTGTGTGTGTGATAGAGAGAGAGAGAGGGTGAGAGGATGAGAGAACTAGAAAACGGAGATGGTACGTTAAAATGAACAACGTAACCTACGTAAAAGCGACATTCGTTTGTCGCGGTATTAACCGCGGGTTGCAGCGTTTCGTTTCGAAGCTTATTCTCCCTTTTATTTTTATCAAAAGATAAGCATTGCGAATGATGTTATACCGAAACAGGAGTTCTTCCCATCGTTGGTACTAAATATATACGTACCGGGAACATCGTGTAATCCTAGTGTTTTGTAAAATCCTTCCATGTTTTACGTAATATCCGTCTGTTTTTACGGATGAATTTAAATGCGCGCATCATGATACGCGAATCTCTATATACTTTGCCTCGTGACGGTTTTACCTTTCCACCGGTCTTTTATAAACGGTAACGTTCGAAAAGAAAAAAGGAAAAGGAAATACCTAAAAGACATTAACGAACTGCTAACATATTTACTTATAATTATCCTAAAGAATTTTTTCGCCGTTTTATCGCGACGAGTTCACGTAAATTAATCGTAATTACATTCTAGGCTCTTTATTGGCAATATTCCCTTACCTGCTTTGAACTCTTGAAAATGAAATTTTTGATGTGTAACACGATTACTACAGGGATTATTGATCAAAGAAAGCTGACAGTAACAAATATAAAAAAACTGCATTAAGTTTAAATAATAAATTTCTACCGTTACGAATTTCTTCAACGGCAAATTTTATAAGAATTCCTATCGGTCGAATATCTTATTTCATTATAAAATTACTTTATTTTAAACATTACAGATATTCGGCTTCTTGGTAAAAGTAAGAAGCAAGGAAAGCAGCGATACATCAAAATAAATGCACGCGAGAGAATGCTTTACTTTACTCTACTTTCTAAAGATACTTTGATCACTCGAGTACTTGATCACTCACCTTCAAGTTATCCTGTAAATTCTGCACCCTGCACTGCATGTACACCTCGGCACCGAGTTGAACGGTAACGTTACTTTCAGGATCCTCGAAAAATGGTCTAGGTTCGGGCGTGGCTCCTGTTTCAGTAGCGAAACTGTCCACTTCGTAAACCTAAAAAACAATATTAACGTTGCTCGATACAGAGTCGAATTGATTGGAAAAAATCAATAGAGCATTTCTACGGCCCTTCCGACAAAACTTCGCGTTCCATGTGAAAATACGTATATTTATTGTCAATTATACAATTGTCAATCAAATTCAAAATTATGCTAAATGATTCTGTCATGATTATTACCCTAGTTGTTATTAAATTCCGAGTGTCAAAGGATATTTCACAAAATTATTGAATTCGTGGTGATTACAACGCCTTTTCCCAAATATTACGAATATCGAGTTACGTGCAAAGCAAGCGAGTTAATATTTAATAACATTTATTACGCATATATGGATTAGTCTTCGAGTGAATTTATTTGTCATTTGAGTCAAATAAGAACAAATAATTTAGTCGCCGGTAACCTGTAATAATTATTTAATTGACAGTTGGAAATACTTTCGAAAATTACCAACGTACCGGACAGTTTTTAATTGGGGGAAAATAAATAAAGAATTATACTTTGCAAGACTGAACCAAGTATAAAAATTAACATGGAATTTTATATAGTCAAAGTTCCGACTCATTTATCGCATAATCGTACAGCAATGAGTATTTATTGCTAAATACCGATAATAAATATCAATTTTCTAGTTATTTCACATCGCTTCGATGAACTAAAAATATTAACTTATCGTTCGCCTTTAGTAGCTTTTCCTTAAGCTTACGCGCACCGGTGAAACTAACAAGCTAAATACAGTAAAATCATCGCTGCATCAAGACGCCAAAGGGCCGTTCATGCAAATACACGCGTTGAAAGAAGGGTGAATTAACGTCAAGCGAGCTTCTAAGAGTTAAAAACGCGAGCAAGAATCAACGCCAACCGATTATCGCGTTTCTCAAGAAAAGAAGCGCAGCGCGAGTTTTCCCGCAGCCCAGTTGCATCCGTAAGCTAGAAAAGTCTCGAATCAAACCGCAATGCGATGGAGACGCGGTACGGCAGCTTTCCCCAGCGCGTGCCAAAATCGCGCTCACTTTCGGTCCGTGATAACTTCAGCCATGCATTGAAATATCGTGAAAGTGGAACCGCGAAACCGAGCGAGGCTCGTACCGCCGTGAAGAGGTTTAGCGCAGAGTGTTTAACCGTGCGCGAAACTTACCTCGGTGAAGGGTGAACTGAGCTCATGCCAAAACGACCTCGGTAGGTTTTCCAGTCCGGGGAACGGCTTCACACCTGTAATCATTTCAAATCGACTTTATGCATTTCCACGTGGCAATCAAAAACGCGAGGCTCGCTCGACTACATCCTTTCGTCTCTTGGAAAATATCGCCCAACATATGCGACCTATGAACGCGCGCGACACCGCGAAGAAAAGCAAACCGTGTAAGAATCAACGCGAGGCTACGCACAGTGAAAAAAACGCCGAAAAGTTGGCCAAAATTACTGAACGAACTTCGATTTCAATCAAATTTGTTACGCTACAGTTTTCAAAGCCATTAATTACGAATCCAAAGTCGAGATTAACAAAAATAAAATGGTGCATCCAATATGGCGGACGCAAATATGAAAAAAGTGCGATACATTCAAAAAATTCGGTATGTATTCATCGCGATATACAGGTTAAAAATAAGCAAAAATTTCGCTATCTTTCCAAAGTATTTTTCTCTCGCATCTCGACATTACCGCGCACTTATCGGCCTCATGGGCGACGACTATATACGACACCAACGTGCGTCCCTTCACTCGTATGAGCCAGACGCGATGGAACGACACGATGCACTCCCAACGCTCTTATCGGAAGGAAGCACGCGCGACCGTACTCGTTCACGATGAATCCCATTCATAGTAGTTACACCACGTACTCGAATACCAACGTGTAAACAAATTCCCTCCTATTACGAGCAGTCTTAGAGCGCGTAAGGAAGTACGTGACGACAAGCGTCGACCCTAACAACGAAAGTAGTTAACTCAACGACTGCACTGCCTTGCGCTAAACGCCACGTTGCTTGCGTTTCTCATGCATCCATGAAAGAAATTTCGATGAAATATCATTTATTCTCTATTCGTTATCCAATTTCCCCAGAAGTGGACGGTTGATGAAAAATTTTGAAATTTACCGACTTCACAATTTACAAATGTTAATCCTTTTAATGCCGAACGACGATATATCGTCTTAAAAACTTAAATAACCATAAGCGATAGAAAAAAAAAA
>JAITYT010001853.1:350992-373685 GCA_025433975.1 Liostenogaster flavolineata
GATCGAGTGGGCGGGTGCGACATTAGTTACCGGTAACAAGCGCGCTGAACAAGTACGTTACACGTAGCGGTAGCGTGTCCAACACAACCATAAAGTACGTGTCGTCGTCGTCGTCGATGACCTCGTGCTCGTGCGAACGCCTGGAGGCTTCCGTCCTCTTGGACAACGATTTCGAACGACCGATTCGTTCGACGCGGCCTACGAGCGAACATTATCGTCGAACGATTCGTATCGAATCGATCGTCGCGCGAGACTTCAAAGCCATTGAGACAAGCCGTCGACTCGAGAGTTTTACCTGACGCGAACGGAGCTGAGAGCGATTCTTTTGCGACGCCATTTTCGACCGCAAAATTCGATTTATGCTCCTCGCGTGCCTCGAGTTTCCTTCCTTTCGCTCGAGATACGCGCGTACGACGCACTCGTTCGTATGATAATTACGAATAAAGGTTAATGGAATTCTGAATATCGCCTCGCTCGTTACGAGAGAGATACGAGGCAGTCGAAATGCGACGAGGATACGGCGCCAATTTTTGTGCCATCCTTTACACTCGCTTCAACGAATATTTGTATGGTTGAAATTTCGATAAGGATAAGAGAGCCTAATCAAATTTTTGTCCGGCACGTAACGACAACATTTTCGAATTATTCTTCGAAGAGGGTCTCTCACTCTTTGGAAGACAGTGGTCGCGATAACTGATCATTCTATCGTGTAAGGAAATTGCTCGATAAAACGCATAGCGAAGTAGATAGGAAGTAGACGCCGTTGCGCTTCTTTCTTTCGTTATCGCGACTTCGAATCTCTCGTAAGTTAAATTCAATATTCTAGAATGCTCGTAAACGCATGCCAGTACAGATCGAATAGAATGCGGAAATGCACTTAACGGAAAATTGTATAATAGGCCACTCGTACCGGATTTGCGATTATGACTCTGTTATTCCGCGCATTTAGGTTAAACGCGGTCATAACGAGGCATAGCTACTTCGCGGAGGATGGCTGCGAAATGGCAATACCGACCGATTCGATGTTGGCTACTCGACAACGGTAACGACAACGAGAACGGCGACACGCTCGGCCCTTTCGAAAGAGCGAACGATGTACACCGTGAACGTCTCAAAATTGCATCCATCCGATACGTTCCACGTCTCCTCGCAGAAATAACCCGAGAACTAAGTTACTTCGCCGTGCATCGAACCGAGAAGAGAGCGGACCGGAAACTCGAGAGAAAGAAGGCGGGGTGAAAAAATTCGACGCAGTCTCCCGCGAGGCGACACTCTCCGATGGGAACTTTCCGAGGTAACGAAAAAATTTGCGAAACTTCCTCGTCGTCTTCAGCGGGCTCCGCTCGAAAAGAGTCGCGAAATGCCGCCAGCTTTTACGACTAACAGCTATGCTTTCTCTCTCTTTCTCGCTGACCCTAATGAGACGTAATCCGGCGGACGAGTGGCTGCCAGGATTAAGCCGAAGTCGGTATCGCACGGGTACCATGTATCATCGTTTTTCTCATTTTCGTAGGCGTCGAGACGCGACGTGACGCGAAACTCGTATGTAACGAGTACCGTCCTCTTCTCTCGCTTTGCTTTGCCTTCTGGCTCTCTCTCTCTCTCTTTCGCTCTCTTTTTATGTCGTGGTTTGTGGACACACGGCCGCTTCGCGTGTTGCACGCGGACGTAAACACGTTTTCGTTAAATGCCAAAACGTCCATTACACAAGCACGGGCAACCGCCATCCGCTAACGAGTTCTCATATCCCAAGCTCGATGATATCCAATGTTTCGCTCGTGACCGATCTGCATACACACCTCGTCGAATCGTTCGTCGACGATTCTTCGTTCGAATTATAGTCCGCCATTTTTTTGATTGTGTATTAAAGCTTCGCGATTCGCAATCGACACGATCGAAATCGATTAAGTCGGGTCAATAATTATGCGGTAGGAATTATTTGCCTACTCGTTCTCTTTCTCTATTTCGTGTGCACGTATAGCCGAAATCGATCGTACCGATGTCGAAACGCGATGCTTTTATGCAATACACATAGAAGGGTACATTTTCTACGAACGAGTTTTATTATCTCTTAATAAAAGAAATTCTTTTCCAAAAATTAAAAGCCTTATCATAGGAAAGTATCGGTCGATATTGTATTTTGTAACGAAAAGGTAAAATCGAGTGCTTTTACGGGCTGCGATGCTTAAATTTGTAAAAGAATAGCTGAAAAAGAAATACGCGTTCGTATAATACGATAATCTCTGCTATTTTACATTTCAAAACGGATTTGCGATTAAATTCTAGTTTTTAATATAAGAACTATTAATATCCGTACGTTTTAATGTCGTTACAAATATTATTTTTCGTAATTCGTGATAGAGAAATATCGTAAAATCAGAGATTATAAAAAATATGAACTACATCTTAGGTCGGTATCTTCTCGATATATATCTCGTGCCAGCGTTGTTCGTCGAATAAATGGTCGGATCACCGAACATCTATCGAAGGAGAAGACGCGCGTTCCGTCATATATTCGATCTCGGGTACGAACGAGCCGAGTATCGTAGTCGCATCGTAGCAACGTCGTGATCGTTAACCACGATGGTTCGATACGAGGAAAAAAGTAGAGCGACGAGAATAGCGCGTTCGAGCATGTACACCGTATACGTGTCATAATCGTAAAGGTCTCGGGTAGATGGGCAGGACGAGGTACCTTATAATGCTCTGGATGACGAGACGAGAGATGCCGGGCAACGTGCCGAGTCGGTCCAGTCTGTTCTGGTTATTCGAAGTCAAAATGGCAGAACGACGACTTGCTCGGCCAGATTCACGGTAACTGTGCCATATCGAGGCGTTAGATCGAAGGTGACGATGAACGATGCTAAACGTAACGAATTTAAACGCATTCGCGAAAAATTTCAAAAGAAATACGAATCTCACAAAATTCGTACAAAATCGTACAAAATTACGATTGCGTCTAAGGAGGTAGTTAATGTTACGTGATATTGTATACGTTACGTGAGAAGACGAATATAAACAAGAAATTACTAATTTCTCTATAATTTTAATTATTTAAAAGAGTCAAATAACACAAGTTTTTAATAAGAATCGACAAATTTCGATTGCATTTTTATATAACATAAAGTAGTTTCGAAATATACTCTCATTCGAGAAAACTCATCCAGTTTCATTTTATTTTCGTTATTAAAAAGCACTTGCGCAAACAAAAAATGACATCCGGTAACTGAATTTTAATGGTCAATATTTCTACTTCAAAATAACATAAGAAATATTTATCGTTGCCGATACAGCTATTTAAACGAAAACTGCGTCTAGACGGGTCTACGCGTCCCGTATCTCTCGCATAGGCATTAATTTTACAACTGGCACTAAAAGGGTTAAGTTCCGTGGAGAGGAAGAGAAACGATCACCGTCGGATATAATACACCAAATGGAGAGAGAGAGAAAGAGAGATAAAGAATCGACGCGTCGAGAATTCCGCGGTGTCAGTTATGCCGCGTCGGACAAATGTTAGCGCCATTCGCGGGCGCAGTCCACGAACGACGCGTCCGACTGTCTACTTGGTCGTACCTCCCTTAAATTCATTATCCGCGCCATTGAATCGACGACAAGAGCAGACGGGAAAGATAATCAAAGCCCGACCGCGGGTACGGGATCTCTCTCTCTCTCTCTCTCGCTCCTGCTGCCTTCTATCTCTTCCTTCTCCGTTCCTCCGCTTCAGCACCGATGAAATTGTTAATTCTATTTCAGTCTCGCTCGAGTCCTTCGTTGCGTTCTCGCATCGTCGACGAGCGTTCCTTCGCTCGTCGTCGCTGACTCGAACGAAAGCGCGTGCAAACATTACAGGACGACTCAACGTCCGATGTGTTAATAGACGCAATAACAATTATCGTTTCGGTTATGCCCGCGCTACGCCATTCCGTAGACTGTTGCTTACCGATCGTCGCGTCGTCGCACTGCGACGTAAGTATCGTCTGTACGATCTCGTCGGTATTCCACCTTTCTGGTAGTTTTCGTTTTGCCATCGTTCTCTTTTTTTGTTTTCCTCTCTTTCTCCCTCACTTTGTCTCTCGCCGAGCATTTAAATAATCACGAGTAAGCACTGCTTGAGGTAGTCGTAACATTCTCGACGTTAATACGATACGCACGAAAGTGAGCAGAAAAATTTGCGTTAGCTGAAAAAAAATTTAATCTCCGATCCGCATAGAACGTAGCACCGTCCACGTAATCCCTCGGCTAACAAGCTCGTTTTTGAGTACATCTCTTTCTAAGTTCGACGGCAAAGGAAAATAACCGGCGAGATAAACGAGAAACGAGCAACGAAGAGGAAGCAAAGGGCATTATTAATCGTTTGCGTCGTTAGCGTACGTACGACGTGCGTACGTCATTATTCGGACGTTTTTAAAAAGACGCATATACGACAAGTAAATTCGCGAAGCGCACGTGGAAACGCCGATATAGCGTAACTCGAAGTATTGTATTATGTATCTCGTTCTCGCGTCCAATAGTTTCAGAACGAAGAGATTCGTCTTTTCAAGACGATTAAAAACGATGCTAGATAATTTTAGAATTATTTTTAAGTTCTATTTTATTTATAGTAGTTTATCGCAGAAAATTTAAATATATTTTGTTTACTATTAGGTTGCTATACGGGAAATCGTTATTGAAAAAAGGTCCCGTCGAGAACGAATTTGTTAAACAACTGCGATAGTTAAAATATTTAATTTGTATGTATATTGACGTTTAATTTATCGTACTTTAATAATCTGTTAAATCGTAGAATATTCATTTAATTCTATCGGAACGTAGAAAAACAGAACGCATTTTTCCTTTCCGAGTCCGGCTTTCGTAAAACTCATTTCATTAGCCGTTATCAAACTGCTATGAAAATTACGGCTAACAATATTTTACAGTCATTAAAATTTAACTAAAGCGTACGTGCGAATGCATATTGTATAATCCATTTCATAGATTCGCGTGCTTATATTTCGCATTAATAAGAATCTGGACGTATAAATATTCGATTTCATTTTCTTTCTAATCGATCCAAATGAAAATACGTAACTCCACAATCCATTGTCTTTGGTAATACAAAAGTTGAAATATAAATGAATCATAACACGCAAAAACGAACTTTAAGGAAAAGTGCATTTCTCGGCTTAAAGGGAATGGATGACAGTGAATAAATTGGATATTAATCTTACACGCGAGTTACGTGTACGTGAATGTGAGATGTCATGATCGTCGATAAAAGCCGCATATTTCAAATCGTGTCCCTTGAAAAACGAAAAAATTTATTTAAAAACACACCACTCGTGAAATATTGATCTTCGAAAAATATTATCTTGCATCAAATCCATTAAAGCGTTATTTGTTTAATTTGGAAACGATTTGGTATTCCCTCGAAGCAGATCGATATAATACAAACCGAGTATTTATAATATTTTTTAAAATTTATCGGCTTCGCCTTAGATTATATCGATTAATTACGTCGCTCCGACTTCCTCGTAAAACAACGTCGTCTTTATCCGCTCGTAGAGGTAAAAAGCGCCGTTACGGAAACAATCGTTGCATCAGCGAACTACGAAAAACTCGGATAAAATTCGATCAAAGGATTCTTCCTTTCGCCACCAAAAAAGAGTCCATCGAGGAGAAAGGAGGTAGGAATAAAAACGAGAAAAAGAGATCAAGATCAGAGAACCGATAAAGTATTAAACAGTGCATCGATTTAAAGTAAAAAATCATCGTGAATAAGAAACATCGTGAGGCCAAAGGAAGATACACGGAAACAACGCAGAGCGTCGCTTCGATCGGCAAATAAAGTAATAAAAACGAGACGCGTTACAAACTCGAATCATTCGATATCGCCCCAAGAGCGGGATAAAAAGCGACAGGACGTGAGGAAAGGCGAAAGGACGGGATCACCGCGAAGAAAGAATCAATCATCGAGCAAAGGAGCTTGACTTAGGGTAAAGGGTAAGCTGGCGCGCGTGGTGCGACGCAAATGCAAATACCGGTAAGGAGAGGCGCGCCTCAACGTCAATATTCGAGATATGCACCGTCGCGGTAAGGAAAGCAGGCGAGGAGAGCAAGGAGAGCGGAAAATCGTGGAAACGCGTCTAACGGAGGACAAAGGGCTGAACGTGAAAACATTAGAGGCGTTCGTCTGTGGAGCACGACTCGCTCGCGACAGGATGGAACCTCGAAGGAGACTCGAAGGAGCCTGTAAGCGAGAAACGAGAGCACCGAACTCCACGGACTCGAGTTTCCGTTCTACGTTTCGGTACGTTCGAGCCAGGAGCCGCGCGTTTCCTCGCCATGGTAATGCGATTTCCCGTCTACGGCATTTCTCGCGCGCACTCGCGTCCTCGAATCCGTAATGGAGGAACCTATTAAGCGGACCTTCGGTGTCGAAACGCCGCGTATCGTCTCGCGATATGTCGCGCGCCGGCTGCAACGGCAGGTACGCGCCGACGACGAACAACTTCCGACGCGACGCGTCGCGACGCTCGCCTACCCTGTCACGAGCACCCGAAGCGTTTCACCGTTGGCATCGCCGGGGAAAAAAGAAAGTCCTTCGAGGCGTTGCCGATTTGCCTTTCGTACGAGTAAGATGATGGTAAAATTGAACGCGTCGGAGTCGAAAAACGACCGTATTTTTATTCCAGGCTTGTACGATACGATAATTTAATCTCTTTAGACTCGTTAAAATGTACGCGTGGGTTTAGTTCTTTGGATAATTGTAATTATTTTCGCCGAGGAAAAAGTTAAAATTTAATGGCGAATTATTTACTACGGTATTCTGTAACTACTAGAATGCAAATTTTAACGCGTGGCCACGTGCAAATAGCTTAACGTTATTTTCCGAAGAACAATTGACCGAAGGGGTTAAATTTCTTGGAAAGTTGTCCGTAGAATCTGCTAATTAATTAAAATCGTTGTAAAAAAAGTATTTATTCGTTCGTAATCTATACGAAAGAAACAACATACGCGTGTAAGAAATTACGCGATCCCTCGAAGAATTACGAGGTACAAATTGTTCGTATAAAATCTACGATCGTAACATCGCATCTACGTCTTCAAGGAGAGATCGTTCGAAAGGATAATTACTTTGACGGCAGTTTGGTAGCGATGTAAACGTCAGTATCAGTTCGAAAGACGCGCAAATATCTGTTCGCGTAGGCCGTCGTAAAGCAGAGACTCGTAACGAGCGTAAAAAGTAGAGTAAACCTCGACGTCGTTTCTACAAGTGATATCATCGTTGAAAGAGTAGCGAATCGAGGGCCGGGGACTCGCCTTTCGCACGATTACATCGTCAACGCGGATAACGTTAGGGTATTCGTCGCGACGAATCGCAGTCTCGTATCGCCTCGTTCCGTCACTTAGCTCCTCGACCAAGAGGAAGAGAAAAAAAGCATTTCCCCGCGCAACGGCGTCTCCCTGAACGAGAAAAGGCCGTAAAATCTCACCGGAGATGAGAATGAGAATCCTCGACAGGACGTCGTCGCCTCTAGGAGATTTTATTCGCGGCTTAAGGTCAATCTCGTATGCTTCTTCGTTCTTATGATTCTTCGTCTCGTTTAGCGAATGTCGAGAAATGAGATTTCGGTGAACGATACGGAGTCGAAGAACGTCGACGCATACACACACACACACACGCGCGCGCGCGCGCAGAAAAGCGAATGTCCGATTATCTAAACGAGATTTTCGAGGAACGTAAAACGTGGTTAACGCGTTTTATTCGCTGATCGTTCTCAATGTGCATCTACTCGTAAATTTACAGAGGTGACGTGAAAAACGCGCGTAAATCGTCGTCTTCGTCATTCAAGCAGTTCGTACTTCTCCAACTCCTATCGTTTATCGTGATTTTTCAAAATCTGTATATCGTAAACCGAAGCGCATTTAATATATCTTAGAACCTTCAAAGATATTTTAACGACGACTTCTAAATCGCGGTTTGGTAAGCTTTTATCTTCTTCGAGGGTATTCCAACGGTAAATCTGTATTTTATCTTTACTTTCGGATTGGATTGTACTTGAAAGAATGACAATATTTACTCTTCGTATCGTTCGACTTTCTTCGCCCGGAGAAAAACTGTACTAAAAATACTTGGTTATTTTTCTGGAAAGATGTTAATAAAGCTTGCTCGATGTGTCGCGTAAATATAAAAGAAGATTAAAGACCGCGGCAAAGTAGTCTCACGACAGGTACCGTAATTGGAAGACTTAGGAGTAAATTTTTTATAGACGAGGCGAACAAAATTTCTTGGGCTGAATTTGAAATATCGAGAAGAGCAAAGAAGAATGTTTAAAAAGTGTCAAATGCTCCTAAAATATTAATACGATATTATAAGTCCTTCGATTTCATAAGTCTACACTTTTTTATAGCACGATTTATGGAAAGATTATAAAAAATGTACTTCCTCGAATGTGGACCCACAGCGAAGGAATAAAAATAATAGTACGCGTCCCCGACACTAGAGGAACATTCCCTCCCTTTTCATCGGCCAACATCGGTAACCCCGACATTGGACAACATCCGTTGCTGCGCTCCTTGCGCCTGTTCATATCACGACGGCGGTTGTTACGTTATTGCGCTCATTGCGACTGGAATCCATCACGTCAGTTAAAGTACGTCCGGTATCATATTATCACGACGGAGGTTGTTACGTTATTGCGCCCAATTGAATGAAATTGAATTGAAATTGACAGTACTCCAAAAGACGAATTCATAATTGTCTGACTTTAAACGACCATAACTTCGAAATGAATCTATGAAATGCAATAATCGAACGTCAATTCGTCGTTTCGACTCAGAAGGAATTGCTTACTTTTATAGATAAACGAAAAACTTACAAGCCAGGTAACAACGACTCGAACCAACCTCGATCGATGAAAGATTCACCCGTGTCGAGATAGGAGGATTTTCAAAATAAATTCGCTTCTTCATTTTGCAATAAGTGACATAAGTATATTCTACCGCCAAGAGGAAATTTTCTACATTATCGTGTTTATTTTTCATGAAACTAGAAGAAGCAATTATAATTATTTCGCAGGACGAAATATGCAACTTTATCCTTTTATAATCTTGATTTCCGATATTTTCTAATTTGTAATATTATAGGTAGAACTTTTAAATGATTTCTTTGTAATCACGGTTAAAGCGTTACGCGTAATATGTTGTTTTTATCTTAGCTAAAAATGTTCGGTACGGAAAGGATCAATGGGACTCAATTACCAATATTGGATCAATTTACGCGACACTCCGAAACGAACGTCCATATCGAGTTTTTCGGATCAGATTCGTATTCAGCGCGTCGAACACCTTCCGAAAAACGTGAAAAACTCGTCCTTTCATATTTTTTTGCCATTTTTTAAGCCATACGGTTTAAAATTTTCACGATTTTGCTCAAAATATCACTGTGTTTCATCGTTTTAAATTATCCTACCAATTCTCCTGATCGAGGAAATATATGTTTTAGGCATCATTAATACGTATTTAACCGAAGGGAATAAATAAACGTGATTTTTAATGCCCGAACATATTCAACATTAATCAATATGTGATCAAAACGAGTTCTACTTCAAAGTGAACGCTGGAATCAAGTTTTTAATTTCACATTCGTGATCAGCGCGTCAGGAACTTTTAGAAAAATATGAAATGTTTAACTTTTCAATTTCTTGCAATGTTATAAAAAAAACGTGCTCTCTCGAAATATCGGATCTGTGAAATTATGTCGTAATAATCAATATTTGAAGTGCTCTTAGATACGTACTTTTTTAGAACATTTTTCTTTAAAACGACAAGAGAGACAAAGAGAAACGCCCGATCGGCAAAATGTAATCTACTTTTCCAATACTCTTACCCTGTTTACTCATTCATTAATATTTATTTTAATTCACCGTTATTCGATTCGGATAAGGTCGATCGTATCTCGAGGAAGCAAAAATAAATAATTCGAGGCGTACTCGGCGGTATAGACCATCATTTAAAATTCCGATAAACATTAAAACTTGTTAAAGTAGTCCGGAAATATCCGAAGAAAATAAAACATTCGTAATTTTCTAGATAAATGTAACAGGCGTAGCGGTCGAGCACGAACGATGGATAAAAGCGAGCGTGCAAAAGCAAACGTAATTTTTCCCGACCGATTACCATCGTATCAGCGCCCAACGGCAACGAAAGAGAACGATTAATTATTATCGCAGTTAGCTCGATTAAAAATGAAATTGTCTAGTCGTTGTCGACGATAATAATGAAGCAGCAAAAACCAGGACGAGATCGGTCTCGTCCACGTTCCGCGATTTCACCCCGGCGGAGTGCCGAGCTAACATCGGTCACTTTCTCGACCGCGTTATTTACAGTGTCGCCGTTTCATAACACCGTGATCGAGCTGACGTAGGAAGCTTTCGTAGATTTACCAGGCGTAACTGCAACGGTAAAATCGAAGTCTTTCGACGGTGACGCGAGGCGCGCTCGAATGCACGAATTTGCCTAAGCGTACAATCAAAACAGCTCTATCTCCCGAGAGCGTTTATCCCTTTGGAAGTATCGCGAATGAATTGTTCGCCGGGGTGAATTTCGATTTACGAGGAGGATCCATCCGGAACGATAAAGTCGACGTATCCTGTTGGCTCGAAATTCGAAGAATTTTTTCGAATAAGTTATAAGCTCGGAGTCCGTTTTATCGTAGGAATAAAATCGGAGTAACCGTCGAACTTTCCTCCGAAGGTCGTTTACGTCTCGTCTTCGAAAGCACCGCGAATCAATCGTTCGTCGTGTGACTGGTGAAATACTTTCTCGGCACGAGCGAGACTTTTATATTCGGCATAAATCTCCGATGTTTCTTCGATCGTCTTTAAAATATCGAATTCCCCGAGTGGTTTTGCGCGGATAAGAACGACGGATAAGACACGTAGCCGTACGTACGAATGGATATCGACGCGATACCGACGTCAAATGGAACGAGATACAATGTCGATACTACAATCCGTGCGAAACGATGGAAGGGTGGTCGTTACGCATCGATGAAGTTCGAAATTGAATAGAGTATCCGGGAACGCCCGTAAACTCCGAGCGTTGCCACGCGAGCGAGGCTCTATTTGCGTATGGCCCGGCATTCCGTTGAAATAAATCCCACGGTGCGAACCAGAAACGCCGACGTAATAATTGTCGAAGATCGTCATCGCGGCAAATACGACGAAATTTTCGAACGAACCTTTCGTTTTAGCACCGTACGAACAATTGCTATTATTCTTCGTTTTCGTTTGTCCCTGCCATAAGCTGCATAACTGGAAACAACCTCGTTCGATATCATCGATGTATAGCTGGTACGATAGTCGATAACTTACCGTGAAGAACGCTGCGACTTTATTCTGTATTCTAGCGTGACTCCGAAATATGGATTGGCCGCAGGCTGTGCCGTGTTCTAAATCAGCCTTGTCTCGTCGAAATTTCGCCGACGGACGTTTGTACGTCGTATGCAAAACTACGAACACTGCGGATGGAATTAATTTTTACCCGAAACAAACAAAAAATCATTGGATTCTGAAAGAGAGAAAATGGACGGATCGTAAATCTTCGCCGAGGTTTCCCACGAAACCATTTGAGTCCCAGGAGACTTCGGAAAAATCGTGTCTAACGCGCCTTGTTCCTTTACCGCGAAGGCTCGCGTATTGGCAAAGTTGCGAGGCACGTTTGTTAATCAAGACAGTTTCGACAGCTTCCTTGAGTACATGGATCTATCCTTCGATTTCATAACGAGTGAAACTACCTGTGCTTGACGATTTCCGATGGATCGCACTGATCGCTGTTCTTCCATATTTACAAATATAAAAATATTGATATGAAATAATAAATAAAGATACAATCTAGGATATAAAATATGTTTAATATCAGCGGAAGCTTTCCAAACAAGTCAATAATTATCAGCGTTCGTATCGTCAAGGCGGTAAAATCAGAGCGCGTCGTAAAGTGCATTTCGATAAAAAATCTAAGCAGCGCGATCGTGTCGCACGAGATTCAAGACAACGAACGACAGAGAGAGAGAGAGAGAGAGAGAGAGAGATTTCGTTTTTTTCCAGCAATTTACGCGCGATAAACGTGCAATTCACTCGCGACGAGAAATAGGAAGGAAAGAAGTAAGGAAGACTCCATCTCGATTCGTTGGAGCTGTCAGGCGATAAAAATAATCGCTGGAGACGATCGATTCGTACGTATCGAGACGGATACAAAGCCCTATTGCGCTGGTATTCGCAGAACCACGTATATTCCGTTGTACATCATCCCGTCGTGTCTCGATCAGCATTTTTCGCGAATCTCGCTCTCTCGATTGGCCAAGTTCGCTCGTATATACGGCTAAAAGGGATACGAGGAAAAGACAAGAGAAGAAAGACGAAAGAGGAAGGCAGCTAGACGAACGAGAGCCGCCTGAAGACTCGTGGGGTAGAGGAAAAAGGAGAAGAGCGACGCTTGAAGCTCCTCGGCTCCTTCCGCACCCTCCTACTTAGCCTCCATTCCATTTCGCTCCCTTATTTCACCTTTCGCTTCCAGGTGAAGCGATTTTCAGCGACGCCTTCCTCGCGTCACGGCGACGAAGATCGAAGAAAAAAAGTATAAAACGATATCCTCTGGATCCTCGATCCTCGAATTTGCCTCTCCGCGTTTCATCAACCACGACGATGGACCCGTCGAGACGTTTTACGTCCGCTCATCGATCCCAACTTCGACGAATCCTAATGCTTCGCGGTGGCGTCGATCTCGATAACACGTCAGTCTCTCGAAAAAGGTCTTCGTCCTCTAGGAGGCAGCCTCTCATGGTTAACGAGAAGCCTGACCTCTTCGACGCGTCGTCGGCTTTTCTCCTCCGGCACGAAATCGCGGAACATGACTTAATTACGATCCTATACAACCGCGACTACGTGGAAGGCCAATCGCAACGACATTTGCTCGATAGTTCGAGCGCAACGGCACGATGAAAATAAGAACGAAATTCCTGACGGAGGTACCGATACAAAGGTACGACGACGAACTCCCGAGTTTTCCCTCGAGGGCTCGTCCGTCGGTATGCAACGCGCCGAGAGATGCTTGGAATCGAAGAGGGGGTGGGTGGTGGTGAGTCGGAAAAGAGCAAAAGCTAGAGAAACGAATATCGAGGAAGAAGAAAACCGGAGAGACGAGATCACGGGGAAAGGAATATCGTTAACGTTAATTAGTGAGATTTTGCGTGAAATTTAAGTTTTGCAATTACACGATAATGACGTTCGGCATTATCGAGCGCGCCGGGACGACCTCCTTCAATTCATGAACTAACTTCCAAGTTGGCGATACACCGAGAGAAAGAAAGAGAGAGAGAGAGGGAGAGAAAGGGGGATGAGAAAGAGATCTCTCGGAACTCCACGGTGCCAGTCGACTTTGATGACGGTGTAAACGGACGGCAAGTGGAAAGATCGTAAGAGATAAGTCGGCCCTGGTAACGAGAAATCGTGATATATGTGGACGCAAAAGAATGCGTTGTTTCATATCGATTCTACCATTTCCAGCCCGTCCGAGGAGCGATTCTATCTTTAAATAGCGTCCTTTACCCATCACGATCCATTTAAACTTCCCAGCGACGAAACATTAAAATATGTAGATATCGAGTCGACGATATCGACAACGCGCTCTTCAACCTGAATACGTTGATTCGAACAAGTCCACCGCTGCGTGAATTACTCACGATCCCTAATGCGAAAGTTTGAACGGGGCAAGTTACGACGGTAAGACGAAACGAAGTGCGAAACGTTCGATCTTGCGTCTTTCTTCCAACTTACGCCTTTTTTTTATCTCGCGGGTCAAAAATTCCATTCGTCACGATTCGTCTAAATTATTACCAGGCGGCGTCGCGACGCTCTTCGACGCTTTTCACCCAGCGAAGATAACGCCCGGAGATATCACCGGGTCGATGAGTACCGCTCTTAAAGCGACGCGCGTCAAAAGCGTTGATTCGTCACCGTCGGATCGAACGAGTCCATTGGAAACACTAAAGAGTCGCCCGTAACGCGGGGTAGTAACTATCGGCTCTTCCCTGCGGTACGCTCGGTCTATTCTCGGCAACTATTTTACGTTTACGCTCGTATCGATGTTTCTCCGACGAATGAAACGTGAGATCCGTCAATACGGCGTTCACAGTCGATTCGATATTCACAAAAGTTCGCACAGGTGCAAACCTCTCGCGACTTCTTTGCAGCTGTTATCGCGCCGTTGTATCGCAAAAGCCTTCTACGTAGCCTTCGACGTTAATTTGCCAACGACGTTGCAATCGAGATCGACGTTGACTCGTCGTCGTTCGCCTTACGCTCCGTCGGAAAAACGATTTAACTTATCGCGCGCGATAACGATGAGAAAAGCTTCGGATTTTTTTTTCTTCTATCTTTCACTTTCGAATTTCACGTTGCAACCGTCTCGTAATTTAGCGGTCCTTTTTTCTACGGTAAATGGTTGAAGGATGGAAAACGGAAGGAAAACCGGGCCAATAAAGAGAAGTAAAAAGAGCGTTCGAGTACAAAACGAGAAGAGAAAGAGAGAGAGAGAGAGGGGTAGCCTCGAGTCTGGTACAGATTAGAGATATTTATGGTTCAGTAAATCATGTCCTGTCTGCTCTCTTCCGGGCTTCCTCGCGCGACGTTTATTCATCAAAATAAGCCTTTCCTGTACCAAGCTTTTACCGATACGCACTCGGTTAAAAGGGAACGATGAGCGACGAGAAGAGGGAGAAGGAAAAACATGAGTTATCGAACAAAGCGTTGATCCTGACGCGCGCATACCTTCGTTGCCTTCGATCGTTCGCTTCTTTTTGTACGTCGAAGCGACGCGTCTGATGTCACGCGGATGTTCGCATCGATCGACATCTTATTATATACGTCGTCGCGCATTTTACCGTTACCCGCGTACCGCTGAAATCGGTCACGTTCGAACGTTCGACCTTTTTCTGCTTTTCATTAAACCTTCCTCAAGGGAACGAGGGGAAAGAGGAGCGCTTCGTATCGACTGTCCGACGATTAAGGTCAGTTTATTATTCAAAGGAAGGACGGCAAATCAAGTGATTGAATGGAATTCGATAATGCAATTTATTATAATGCCGATTATATATTGCGCCCGAGATACGTGCAAATTGAAAATACCTTCGATTGTTGCGAATCAAAGAAAAACTCGCGAGTGAATCGTCCCTTCGTCTCGAAAAAGACGCCTTGAGAAATTAATCGCGATACGCGGAATCAAACGATTCCTCGCCATTATTTCCCGTCGCGAATTACATCCGCTTTTACCGTCGGATCATCCTTCTTTCGTATTCTTCGTATACCGCGGATAAGTGTCGCTACGTCGCGAATTATCCTACATTTGCCATTCGCGTAGCGCTACCTCTCGACGGAGAATACGAAGAAGATAGAGAATATCGGCGTCGCGAAGTGGTACGAAACGCGCCGTGAGGAGGACGGAATGGAGAGCACGATGTACTTGTTATGTAAAAATAGCTCGGAGATTTTTCTGACTCGTACCCCTCTCTTCGTATTAACGTTGTATTATGCGATATCGTAGCGCGAGGAGCGCTTGCTCTATCGCGGCTTATCTATTCTACGACACAACGACGAAAGAAACTGGAACACGGACGCATCGTACCGCGAATTCGTTACGTACCACGATCGATTTGTGCAGTTACCGAGTCACAAAAAACAAATCACTTTTCCTCGATTCGTTCGTCGCCTCGTTATAATTTAACGTACGCGCTATGAAATCGTTAGTCTGTGATCGATATTATAAGAGTCATTATCAGAAAAAGCAGAAACACGATTTAATTACAAACGCTGCATATACTTTTGCGAATCGATCTTCGAATTAACGAGTTTTCATTTTCTCCGTCGATTCTTTGCAGTCGATCAAAATTTGCACGAAACGTTACTATTTCTTTACGCAAAAAGCGATGGGTTTTTCAACTTGTCACTGGCAAATAAATGGCGTTCGCTATTGTTATTATTATTTCTTCTATTGCATATCGTAGAATTTTTACGCGAACGAGAATAGAATAAGCAAAATACGTCTACCATTTTCATTGTAACTCGCGTTCGTGCTGAACGTATCTCGATGTATCTCGACTCCGTGGAAGGTTGATCTAGAACCAATCGTAAGGCACGATGCAACGTCGTCATCCTACGTAAATAACCAAGCGAAGTGCAAATACGATACATTCTGCGATACGCTTATTCGGGCGTACTTACATGGTTCCCCAAGTGGCCTTCCAAAAGATACATTAATAGTCGATCCGAGATTTTCGATTCGATATTTGATGTCTATGCCGTGTAAAGTAGTTGACTCATGAATTAGATCGAACGAAAGGAACGAAACGTTACGACTGTCTGAATTCGGCGGACCCAACTGTACTCAGCGACGTAAGATGGAAAGCACTTTCGAGTTTTCTCCCTTGGGTCTTTTACGGTAAAATAAAAAAGTAGAAATTTAGTAGGATAGATTTCTTTCCCGATGACCTCACTCTCGTAATCTAGCTTTTCGAGGATTACATTTTGTAATTATCTATTTTGTTTCAAGTACGGTAGGTTATTCTCAAAATCATGAGAGAATACGAGACAGCGATGCTTTCGTCTTCGTTCTTCCCTTCGCGTATTACGACGTCTATCCTTTAACGGCTGCTTGATAAAGCGAATCACGCACAAAGGCTAGCTTGCTCCTTACGAGCAGCAAGAACGAGTACTTCACGCGTATAATACCAGTGAAGATCGATCATCGAGTATCCAAAGCGATACACGGGTCGAGCAAAAGGCAAATACGTCTACGATACGTCCAAATCATCCATCGTATCCGAAAACATTAATGCTTCGTTGCAGGATTTAAGTGGAAGCTCGTGACCTCGATGTTCGTGTTGAATTTTCGGAAAAACTGAATAAATCGAGATGAGGTACTCGATCGATAAAGAAGGCAACAATCGATGCAACGATATCCTATAAGTACGAATTGTACGAGGGAAATATTTTCTTTGATCTTTTTAAACAATTCTTGGATAAATATCCAAGCTAGACTGCTCTCTGCGTATAAAGTCGATAACCCTTAGAAATTTACATCGCGCAGCGTGCTCGTTAATACGCATTTATATCCGTAAATAGATACAAACGACGAGATAGACTATCGCATTTTCTCGCATTGCGGTTCACATTTTCGCGAGCAGATCTAAATTTATGAAGGTATAACAGGTTGAAACTGGTTGGCTTAAGTGCAGGAAAATCGAACCGTATCAAGGAATGCGTCCCTGCGGTATCGACGATTTACGCGCTCGTGCACTTACTACTTCGAAGCGAAGTAGAAGCAGCGACCACTGCGCTATTTATTATTAAATCCGCGAAGTGTGTAAATCTCGCGGGCATGTAATACCTTTCTTTTTTTTATCCGGAACCATGGTTCTCTCGCAATTCGACAATGAGAAGATGCGATTCTACGACGTTAGAATAGAAAAAACTTACAAGCTTCGCTTTTTTAGCGCTGCTTCACAAAAGTGGAACAACACTTTCGTAAGTCCGACAAATTATTCGACGCGTACAAAAGAAGGTATCGCTATTTTACCGATTACCGCGAAGATTCAATTTGAATACTTTAAGAAAATTTACGTTCGACTTGTCTTTTCCTTCCGCGAAAGAAATACGTCATCGTCAGGAAAGCGACGCGATACGGAATCTTTCTTTAAATTCCCTCAACGCGGACGAACGACCTCCGTCGTCCGGTGATCGGTCAAAGCCAAGGATAAAACGCAGCGTTTTATTACCAGGCGCAAAAGCGACGACACGTTAATGCCGTTTGAAACGATGCGGACTCGTACTTAATCGAGCGCGCCGCCATGGCCGTGTCCAACGATCAACCTGACGTATGAAAAAATAGGTAGAGCGAACGCGTCGTTCTAGCACAGCGCTTCCTACTTGTTGATCGAAAAACAATGTCGTCTAATTCGTCCGTCGACACGAAAGTCTCTCTTCCTACCTGGCCACGAGGAGGTCGAAAAGTAGACAAAGAGGCGCGAAGAAAAGACCGACGGATTCATCGAATCGCGATAGCGATAAACATACGAGCCGTTTCCTCTTCGCAACCGGGCGTCGATCTCTTTGAAGCACGTCAATTGACCGTGACGAAGCCGCGGCACGTAGGGCTGCGCGCTTCGAAACAAAGTGGAAACGAAAGGGACCGGCGACAAATATCGACGCGTCGTTGTCGAAAATCGATAGAAGCGTACGTTTAACATCGACGAGTCCTTTGCCAGCGGCGTGTTACTCGATCGTTGGACCTTGTAAAGTACGTGGCGCGAAGCTAATGCGATTGCGTCTGACGCTTGCGAGAGAAACTGCCGGATCGATCGGTACGATTAAACGAGAACGATAAGGTTTCCGATATCGCGACGTCGACGTCGTCGGTTTTTCGTGTGGTCGAAGGACTCGTCGCTTATCGTTGGAATCGCGGCAGTGCTCGTGATGGACGACCATCCGTGTACTTGATCTCGTCAACTCGACTCTTCGTCGACTCTTGGCGTCGGTGTCTCCTGCCTGCGTCAATCCGCTTCGATTTAAAGGAGACGAAGGAGCGATCGGTAGTGCTTACGAGCGCGCCTCATTTTTCCCATCCATTTGACTCCGTGGATGGCCGATCGACGCTTCGCGCCGAGACTACGCCGGTAGTCGTTGGTCGAGATGGAGGACGGTCGAGGATATCGAGCTTGCTTGGATCTCGTAGCTCTTTCGATCTTGTGCGACGTTTTATTCTCCGTTGAACGATGCACGATACGTCAGTGTCGTCGTAGAGACGCGTTTATTAGCGTGTTTGAAATTGAAGTATGACGGAAATATCGTGTTGGGGGGACCGAAAAGCAATCAAGATTTTTTTTCCATTTATTCGTTAAAGGAATCTTAAATACTGATCAATGAAATAATTTCTATCATTTTCTAAGACTTTTTGTCAGCGTGAAGGCAGTTGTTGGATTTTCTTTTTAAAAAATCTTTAAAATAAATTCAACAATTTTTGTTGGAAACGAGGAAATTTTAATTTCGTACGATGATAAACGATAAATCTGGTGTAATTATAAATGCGCGTTTTCCAGAGCATTTCAAGAGAATATTACGGGAAAAAACATTCGAGCGCAAGGCTGCGAATCGCGCGTCTACTTCGTTAGAATTTTTACTGGATAATCGTTCGACTTCGGGATGAAAATCGTGCCAGTGCAAAATCTCGACGACGACCTCTTTGGTCGTGTTTATCGGTAAAAATCTCGCTGAAAGTAAGGTCACGGCGAAACCACGTCTATCCCATGGTCGTACGTTTTAGCTCTAAATTTCCGCATCTACGACAACGAATTGCGACGGAGTCTCGCCTCGCACGTAAAGACACGTAGCGTAATTACACTCCTCTCATAGAAAATCGCATCACGTCAGAGTGAATGCTGGACAAGCAAACACCATACGTGATTCGTACCTGTAATCTCGTGCACTTAAACGTAACCTTAGCGCAGCTATCGTTCGCGCCAAACTCGCGTCGACAATGAATCGAGGTTTGACACGAAGCATCGGAGAAAATTTTTAATTTTTCGTATAGATACAAAATATACAACGAGGAAATGTACTAAAAATATTTTAATTCACCAAGAACTACACCTTTTTCTATGGTCATCTACCGAGCATCGAAAGTAAACGTATATAATCAGAATAATATTATTTTAAAGACTTTTAGCAAGTTTTTGAACTCGAAGGACCTAAGTTGGTTTTAACCTTTGCGAATATGTCCCAGAAAATTATAAAATATAAAAGAAATTGTATTTTTTCGCGTAAAGTTTTTTCTTGATATACGCGTAGTCGTTGAAATTAATATAGACAATAAAATTGTAGTTATTGCACGGACACGGGATTTAGACTAACATTTTTAATGCTATTTACTGGACTTAACAGGGGTGGAAACCATACGGCTTCTGCTGGTATTTCGCAAAAGGTCCTTTTAGGCTATCTACGATATCATCTTTCGGTATATCGTTATGTCCAAAGGCAGGAGTCGTTTAGGAAACCCTCCGCTATTTACGACGCGGTATATTTCGACTTACGAGAAAAGGGCTTGGTTTGGACTCGTCGAAGCGCGAACATATTCTATACGCGTTATAAAGAAAAGAACTTTTTAATGCCGCGTTTACGCCGTTCTAATTACTACTCGAATATTAAATAATATATTTCTATAATATATTTCAATAAAAAAATTACAGTTCGCAGTTAGCATCTCGTAACAATGACCAAGATTCCGTTCAACGTATAAAGCGATAAGCTTTGCATCTTTATTTCGGTCTTTCTCGAATAAATTCCTCGTGAGCAGATTTTTATGCGAACTTAAAAAAAGTCCGTTGACATCGAGAGGAGGATATTCATTTCGACGTACGTAGACTTCAAACAACAGCTCGGTATCACGAAGAAATCGATGGTGGTATAAACCGACGCTCTCTCAATCCAACTAATACCAAACTGACCGTCGCAAAGACGTAGATTTTTTATCGAACTTCTCCTGCTCCAAGTCGTCGTTATATTCATGCCCAGGGCAGCGGAAGTAGACAAGAAAGTGGCTCAGGTGCTTGGCAGAGTCGCGAAGAGCGAGCAGCATCTCTAACGCGAATGCATTGCACCTCTTCCTTTACGCTATAAACTAGAAAAAAGACTGCGCCTCTTAAGCGGCCGACATCGTAGGAAAAGTTCACGGCACTTACGCGCACCACTCTCCATTCGTGCGAAAACCTATGCGAATTTTTCATCGCACAGAAGAGTCGAGATGATTTTAGCGAATATCCCATAAGCAAGAAACATTCCCTCGTCTCGGTAAATTATCAGAAGACCGCGTCTTCGTCAAGGCGTAATTTTCTTACAACCTTACCTTGATGTTCGACTGGTATCTGGGAGGCCAACTTCGTCTTGGAACATTTTCGTACGTAATTTCGTGGAATCTTATAAATTAACGAATCGGGCGAGGTTACTTCGGTCGGACGATAATGCGATCGGAGTTTCGGGTGATCTTGGAAGTGCTTTTCGATGTCGACTCTCCGCCAACTAAATAAACACAGGCGTCTCCTTCGTTGCGTAACGACCGCCTATTGACGACCAATCCTCGATTTAGTTTTCGGAAGTTCGCACAGTATCGATCAAACTCAGGACATTTCTACGTCGACGGACGAGCGATATCGAAGCCAGTCGCTCTGGATTTTCTTTTCGAATTCGCTTTCGACTACGTTTTTCTTCGAAACTAGAAAACAGCTATTAGCTTTGTACCATTTGCACGGTTAACTTTTCCAATACGAATATCGGTTGGAAAGTTTAGTCATATCGCGAACGCGAAAAGTGAAAAGCCGAAGAAAAACGAAGCGCCGCAAAGAGCCTGATTCTTCTCTCGAAGGTACGAAAAATGTCTGCGTTACGTCCGTGTTAATCCGAAGGACGACAAGAAGCGCCTACGTTTCGAGGAAAGTGGTATCGAAGAAAGGACGAAGAAGAAACGATAAAGATCAACGAAGCGATCGAAATAAGCGGAAGCACGCGAGGAAACACGGGAAAACTCGCTCGTATTTCCTCCCTTCTCTTCTCCTCTCTTCTCGTCGATACGATATCCGAGCAAAGTGGTTGGCGCGCGAGTCGGCAGCAAGGGGAGAAAAGATTTCGACGGAGAAAGCAGCTATCCACTTTCTTCCTCGTTTTCGGTCTAGGGTTAACGAGAGAATTCGCGATTCTGAGAAGATCGAAACGAAGGGCAGCGGCTACGTATCGTCGAGAGTCGCTCGACTGAAGCGGCCACTTCCAACGTCTCACCACCGATTCGATATCCGACCTAGAGCGACGCTACAGAAGCCAAACGATTTTCACGTTTATCGTCGGATTTCTAATCGCCCCATCCTTGGTCTCGTCCTTTTCGCCTCGAGGTAACCGCTTTCGTTCGTTCGTTCGAGGTTGGTCGAAGCTCGAACACGACCTACACAGCGACCCGACGACACCAGTGACGTTAATCGACGGGCGCAATGACGTCGCGTGCACGCTCGCAATCGCTCGGACGCCTGCTGCTCCCTCGCTTCTCTTCGATGCTAAATTGAGTCGAAACGCTACATTCCCCGACGGTGATCAATTCCAAGCGCGACTGTTCAACGTGTTGCGTTCGAACATCAACGTTTATCGCTTCTTGGTTTGGATGGATACCGTAAGTTTTCTCGTAAGTTCTCGATCGATGAGTTGGCGAACGCGAAAAGTGTCGGTTTACGGGAGTAGAGTGGTTCGTTTATGTCCTAGAGAAACGAATTCGACTTCCATGCGAGAAGTTCTTCTCGGGCTAATTGATGACATTTGTACGACTGCCTATTCCAACTTTAGCGCGCAACGCTAAACTGGGATAAACGGGGTTTTGGTATGTTCTAAAAGGTCTTGTAAATACGAAAAATTTTTTAATTTTCTTTTTTGCCCCGAAACTCATTTTTCTCTTTGCCAAGAATTCTTTACAACGGAACTAAAGAGACTCGCAATTTATTTACCTCTTCGGTGAATTTCCATGCGATTTCGAGATTTGAGCGTTCAAGCCAGGCAGAACCATTGCCAAAATTTGATCTCGTGATCGCACGAATATTATATTAAGCTAGTAAGAGAGAGAGAGAGAGAGA
>JAITYT010001853.1:382811-395257 GCA_025433975.1 Liostenogaster flavolineata
CGCTCCGTTGCGTTCCGTAACCCTCTACGTGTCCATTGTCTCCGTTTCGTCGCGGTACAGCAAAACAAAGAAAATTCGCACTCAGGACGATACTTTTCTCTTTTGCCGACTCGTCGACTATTACCACGACAAGGACGAGAATGAGGACGACGAAGAGGCGAGTGGAGGAAACGAAGGGAAGATAAAGGAGAGAAGAGAAAAGAAACGGAAAGGGAAGGGGAAGGAAAGGAAAGAAAAGGAAAATGGAACAGCCGAATCTCGGGTCCCAGAGACCCATTAACGCGACGAGGAGGAAACTTTCCGCGCGAATAATGCAAATTATCCAGGATGCGCCCGAAGCTAGTCGCTCGCTCGTCTCACTTTTGGCTATCTCCCTTCTCCTCGTGTTCTACCGTGGCCCGAGTTCCCACAGCAGACCCTGCTTTCTCGAGAAGCTCCTTTCGCAACCTAGCAACGTACCTGCCACCGATTCATACCATCGAGGATTTACTTCGTTGATTACGAGTACCGTATTAATTAATCGATTAACGTTAACGCTATCGATGCGTACGCGCATCGAATCTGACCAAGAAGAGTCATTGACGGAAGGATGGAGAAGGGTGAGGAATACGAGGTGGACAAGGTAAACGTTAACGAGCATCGAAACGAGCCACGCTCATTTCCGTGGAAAAAGGAGCGAAAGATCGAACAGAGGCGATAAGAATTAACAAGCGGCGAGAACGCTTTGACGGATGTAGCAGAACGCTAGCGCGCGAGTTTCGTTTTCACGATGACCTAAAATTACGCAAGCGCGAGGTATCTCAATTTAGCATCTCTTTCCGCATTGGCATCGGTTAACGCGCGGGACGACGCGAAATTTTACGCGCTTCCGGACGGACGATGAGCGCTTAAAACGCGAAAGACACCGAACGTTAAATCGCGATTCTTTATTCCAACCGGCTACTACGTAATTATTATTAGAGTTAATTTATGGAAATACAAGGATTACAGTTATTGGCTTGCATATAATTAAGGTCGTACTCGCGTTGCGTTGCTCTCACGTGGAAACGCGCGATACACCATCGGCATATCGTACGCCACGAACGCACTCGGAATTGACATTTAAATCGTAACGCGAAACTCCCGCGGAACGAATGCAAGCGCTTACCATGCGTATCGCGAGCCTCGATATCGATGACGCGCTTAACGAAGTTTTACATGCCCGAAAATACCGAGCAACATTATCTTCTTTATTCGACGCTCGACGACCGGAGCAAATCGGCGCGAAGGGATGTTTCACGCCGATAACGTCCCATTTATTCGATATTCCCGCGTCGTCGCCAAGAAAAAGTCGACGCACTCCGAATCTACGTTTAATCCTTTCGCTGTGACGAAGTTGATCGTCTACGCGCCACTACTGAACCAAACTCTGTGCCGCTAGTTTTTTTTTTCGTTTTCTTTTCGAAACCAACGTTTCGAGTCTGTTTTCTCCCACTCTTGATGATAAAAGGGAAAAAAGTATAAATTCTTCGGCTCGAACAACGGCAATGTCAACGCGTAAATGATATTTTTAATTGATTGATCCGATACGAAAGACACTCCGACGCGCGGAGCATCGCGTGAATGCCGGATATATGTCTGACGCTTTCAACGAAAGGGTTAAATTCGTCGCGTAAGCGCTCACCACGCGTATCCGAGCTTCGATAACGATGACGCGCTTGTTTTTACGTCCAAACGCGTTTGTCGTTGTCCAAAAATACAGAAATATAAAATTGAAAAAAATCCCACGAAAATAAAAAAGCAACGTTATCTTTTTTATTCGGTGACCGACGATCGAGGCAAATCGTCACGATTGGAATATTTCATGCCAATAACGGCCAATTCATTCGATATTCTCGCGTCGTCGCCAAGGAAAAGTCGAACGCGAATGTCGTCGATGGTGTCGACGAGCGAGGCGAATTCCTCGCTCGCGACATACACGAGATCCTTCGGTGTATTATCGTCGATCTACCTCGCAATGAAAAAGCGCAACGATACCGAGATATTATTTCATCCTCGTCGTAAAACATCGCGAAAAGGAGAAACGACCAGCAGCATCGAATAAATCAGCGGGGAAAAAAGAATTCCATTCCGGCCTCTAGCGCTACATTATACGAAGATGATAAATTATTTCTTTATTAACGAGAAGGAGGCGAGAATTTAAGCGATCTTACGAGGTGATGGCAAAACCTCGGGAGTAAGAGCTCTCCGAAATTCCATCTTATTAAAAGGTAAGAGAGTGTTATCCGCGTGCAATGCGCGTCTTGCTTCTTTCCTATCGTAAATATAAGAAGGAACTTTCCAGTTGGTGAACAAGATGCGGTTTAAACGGCGGGAAAGGAAACAACTTCCCTCGTAAGTCTGATCGATCTACATACCGCGATGCTAACGAATTTCTGACGGAGTTCGCTTTTTGTTGAGGGCAATACCGCGCGAAATGCGAACAAGATATACTCGGTCCGTATTTCCACCGCACATTTAGCGTTAAAGGCCGTCTGATTAGCACTAACGAGACCGTCCGATTTTAACCGTGTACTCGCAGTCGAGCTCGCATTTACGATGGCCCCAGCAAGAAACGAGCACCACCTACCTATGTACGTGGCTCTGTTCCATTTTCCTATTTTAAGGTAAACCGCTACCGAGGAACTGCCTTGTAATTATCGTAAATGGCTTAAAAATTGTCAGACTCGGCATTAAAACCGCGTCTGTCGATCGATCCAGGTAGAAAACTTTCAAATAAAAAAAAACACCACAAATATCAATGAACTCGAGCACTTTTGGAATAATTATACACAAAATAGGCTTGCGATTTTTCGTGACTCTTCGACCCTCCAAAATATTTCTATTAGACGTATTATAGTTTGAAAAAATTTCTTTTAAAGATTATTTATTAATAATATAGTTTTGATGAAGGTTTCTTATTATTACTGAGGACTCTTATCGCAACGCTACAAGAGAGAAAAGAATAACATCACGACATCATCGTTGCATTTAATTGCAATTACTGATAAAATCATTCAAACGATAATTGTAAACTTTACTTACGTAGATGCGTTTTGGCATGAAAATACGTGTAGACGTATGAGTATGTGTGCATGTGTAATGCACGTCAAAGTCCGCGAACGCCACGGGTTTTCGTTCGATCCGTATCTTTGTTTTGAAATGACGACACAGCTTATTATACGAATGTCGACCTACCTAGGTACTTATACCGATACTTCCTCAATAGATGTCATTTCGGCTTCGATCGTCGACGCGAAGGCATCCGTGAAATAAATAATATTCGCAATTATATCGTGCACATTTCGTGTAGTAAAGTGATTAGCGAAGTGACACCGTAGTACGCGTTTCATCGTTATCTTCGTTCGAAATACAAGCGATGATGCAAATCTAATCGAGAATATCAATCATCGACGTAGTTTCGAGATGCTTCTACACTTGGACTGCAACCTGAAAATTTGCCTGGCGATCGCTCGTCGTCTTCATCGCCTCTTTAGTTCGTTAAGGAGAAACAGGTATGTCATCGATATAATCATTCAATATTAATCATATTTACGAAATTGTAGATTTAATCTTGGAGTGAAGTAGAGGTATTTCGTGTTGATACAAATATTCGAACGTTATTAATTATATACTTAAAAAATATATATGTCTCTCTTAATGCGTTGATACTGTCGTGGTACGGCGTGCAGTAGAACGAACCAAAATTCATTATACGAGTTTGCATCACATTTACATTTACAATTTTTGTACACGTGTACAAGTTACATCGGCTTGCCATATGATGTTTAAATATTTTTAATAGCTGAAATTCCATTATGTAATATAGAAAATGCCTATAGGTTATTTGTACGTTATGCTATACAGTATCCGTTCATATAATAACATTTTTCTATTTTACGTTGTGCGATAAAGAATATTTTATAAAATCGCTGTTGACTTTAAAAAAAACAACTTGATTTTAGTGACACGAAAGCTCTGAAAAATTAATACAATATTTTCCATTACATAAATAAAATACATAATTTACAGAATAACTATATGAATGTTCGATATAATCGAGAGGAAAATTAAAAATAAATATAACATGAATTCATTGTTACAATGTATGTTGCTGATAAAATGCAACGTCGAAAAAATAAAAAAATGAAACAGATTTTAACCCTTCGTTTCTAGCGTTTGGTATACGTTTGCGTTTATGGCCGTCTGTCTTCCAATCGCTATAAGTCAGATTACACGGCATGTTTGCGTGGAAGATCTATCGGATAGCAAGCATTTTGGTTACAAGCCACACGTCACTACGTAAACAACCTTGCTGAAATTAACAGAGGATGTCAAATATGATAAATACAAACGATTAATCACCATGGCGGTTTTGTTCAATTTCAGTAAAGCGTGCAACATCGTCTGTCATTTTACTCATCTAAAGCAATTTTCACGAATGAGTTCTCCACTGCGTTCGCACTTAACCTAACTCACCTAACGCACTTTGGTAATATCAATAATATCGTATTACTGTAACTGCAGTAATAGCGCCTCGCAATGGTTTTAGTATACAATTTTCTGAATCAGTGAAAAGAGCTGCGATCCACGTTTAAAGTGCAAACTCAAGTTATCAGTAGATATCAAATCAATGAACGTAATTAGAAAGGAAATCTAGATCGAAACACATAGTAGCTCTGCAATCTGGATATCTTATTTTTAATCGCTTTATTTATTTTCATTGTTTTCAATAATCGTTCGAAAATTTTAATTGGGTCCTTAAACGTAGTTCTCGATCGTTAACAAAAAACGTTATTTTCAACGTTCTGTCGAAAATGATCCGAACGCAGCCTTTTCAAGGAGAACATCTTAATCGCATTATTCACAACCGTAAACCAAAAATGGCTCTACGCGTTGTTATACCGAATGTAATCCGTTCTTTACGATAGTCCCAATCGAGAAACCCAATGAGCACACGAATTACGTCAAACATGTGTATTTTTTAGAAAAATATTTTACAGAAAAGTACCGATACATCGCGTGTTGTTCTGACGCCCAAGTTTCGGAAAAATCAGTCGTTTCATAGAAAACAAACGATTTTTTCCTCTTTGCGATAACAATTCGATGGATGATTATTTGTCTACCATCGCGAGGCGCTCGATGTATTCAAAGGTTTAAACCAGATCAGTAAAATGCGTTCATCTCGACGCAAGGTATGGTATGTTTTCTTAAAACAGTCATTCCCAGAAGCAGCGAAATCACGGTCAAATAAACTGCTTTATACCAACACAGAATTTAATTCGCTGTTTCAGTTCGTCTCCGGGCACGAATTGAACGCGTTAAGTTGCGTACATAGAGGAACGGAAAACGAAGAACGAAAGATAGCAGCGCAATCAGACGAATATATCTGTATTGAAGCGTATTAACGCGGATATATCTTTTTCTATGTATTATTACGCGTGCAACTACCATCTATCTGATAGAAACGTTCGCCATAGACATTACAAACGACCTCGGCATATGCAAAATTATTACAAGAATGCACCGCTATATACGTGGTATTTCGAATTCAGAGTTTAACTCTCGTCTACCACTCAAATAATGGTACGATATTGATGTATGAAATGTATTTTCAAATCGCGATATATTTACGATATATTACGATTCTAAAGCAATGTTTTAAAATTTATGGACTATATTATGGAATATATTTCGAGGATAATTTCTTTTATGTACGTTATCTTCTTCGTTCTTCGTTTTCCCGCTCATTCTTGCTATGCAAAATAATAATAAAATTGGATTACACATAAATCGTTTTAGCAGATAACTCGTCTTGATTAAACCGGGAATCAATCAAGATACGACCGTCGGGGGACTCTCATCGATACCACGGAATACTTCGAAAATTCCAAATGCGAATTGCTCGTCCCATTCACGAGCGATTAAACGATTGCTCGGTATCCCGGGAAAATGACTGCGCTCGCGCAGAAAATTTTCCGTTTTCGTTCGCTCCAGGACACCGTCGGGTTGGATATAAAACTATGTATTTACGAGCTCCGCTCCATCCGACGTAATATTTTCACGTTCAAAAATGGTCCCCTACGCTCGGCATCGAAACTCGTGGGAATGGAATTTGCATTAACGTCGACCCGTTTGTGCGTTAAAAAAGATACGAGCATGAAAAAAAAGCATCGATCTCATTGTGCGCTCGCGTTCGCGCACAATTAACAAATCGAAATGCTGATTTAACCATTTTACCGTTTTAATATCGCATCGAAGCTTTCCCGTAGCATCCCGTAACCAAGAAGCAAATTCAACGCGCGTCGAAAACGTAATAGGTCCTTGTCTCGTTACGATTCTAAGTCGTTTAAAAAGTTAACGAAGCTGCGCTTTTACAAATTGGGAACGTCACGGTTTCATATGACATCTGTACGAAACGTTTCGCATCTGCTTATTTAGTTCCGGTAAATTAGCATTGAGCGTAACGGCGTAACGATACTCAGATTTATTTCACTAACGATACACAAACGTTAAAGAAATAACTTTAGAAGGAACACTTTTACGATAAATTTTTCAAAGCACGACCCTGGGAATTATCGATCGGGGATAAGAATTATAAGACAGATGCTCCGAGTAGAATTGTAAACGAAGAAACTTAAAAAGAGAAAAATACAATTTTTAATGAAACGTACGATGAATTCTATAGTCAGTCGTACTTTCATCCGCGTGGATTCCGGGATAGAATAGAACCGCGGTATTCCCTGCCTTTCGAGAGAGACGACTAAAAGGAATATCTTATCGGTACGAAAAAGAGTAAACCGAGACAACGTACGAAGTAATACCACTAACACATATCAAAAAATTCTGATCTTACCACAAGCAAATATATTTGTACGAAACGAAAATTGAATAAAATAACATTGATATTAAAAATCTTATAATCGAATCGAATCGAATCGATTTTGTCGCAACAAGAAGAAAAACCAAATCGTTTTGGTTTAATCATTTATCGCGAAACGGAGAAGCAATATTTTTTCAGACCCGAACGGATACGTGGTATTCGGAAAGGCGGTAACGTAGCCAATCACCGCGAGTCTACTTTCGAGGGCGAGTATCTCCTCGGCAACGGCGCCCTTTGCGACATCGATTGTCGAGGATCGGAAACCTCGCGATAAAATGAGAAAGAAATCGGAGGTGCGAGATTGCACAAGACGCGGCCGCAAAGGCAACAAGGACGAAGCTAAGAGGCGAGAGAACGGCCCTAAAGAGCTTGCAAGCTTAATCTCGATCTTAAAATTTCACCCGTGTCGCCTAGGCTGATCAGAGGCTTCGTTTCGAGTCGCTGCCGTCTGATATCGGTCTTCTTTCGTTCTTCCACCCACGAAGACCGACTCGACGCGCCCTTAATTGGCCGTCGGAATCGCGTGGCTCTCAGAAACGTCCAGGATAAACGAGCTTGCGACGACAGCGACGCGATCAACGGCTCCGAGCGTGGCGAGATACCGATGGAGGCATGGTTGTGAAGCTAGTCGTTGCAGCTCCCCTCTTTATCTCTCTCTCACACACACACACACACTCACTCACTCACTCTTTTTCATCCAAGAAATAAATTCAAAACTACTCCTGCGGGAACTGGTAGAGCGTGCCAAGAATTCGAGATACACCGGAAGTGACGTGAGCCATGCGTCGCGAACGAGTAAATACGTCGAATCTTCCTCTCCTTTTTCCCTTCCTCCTTCGTGCTCTTCCAGGTTATTCGCATCTTCCCTTTCCTAGCAGAATCACCAACCGGTTCAACTTTTCCATTACGCCTAGGTGTCGTCACGTGCATGCCCTCGCGGTAACACGAATACAGGAGGGGGCTTTCAATTTTTGCCAACCGTCAAGCGGACGCTGCGGATGGGAAGAGACGACGGAGACGACGGACTCCCCGTAAAATCGTTCCAAGCGATTTCTCCCGTAGCGCGTGGCACGCTTTTGATTGCTGATGCTTTTCGAGAGAATCGAAACGCGAGGCACCGCGAAAGTTTCTTCTCGGTACGAAACAACGATGAAACGTATCCGGATGTGCCTCGGGATACGTTTTTTCTCGTAAAATCGAACTATCGACTAGGAGACGCTCGAGACGACGGTCGGCGCGTTAGATTCTTAAATTTCTGTCGAAAGGCGCGCGTTCTCGGAAGATTTGCTGTTTTTATCGTCACAAAACGAAGATTCGTTAACGAACGATATGCGGCATTTTTTCTTTCGACGTATTTTCCCAGAAGTTAAATCGCAATAAAGCAAAACAAATACGATCTTTGGAACGATTCTTTATGATTACGTCGCTAATTTCGAGTAGAATTGATGCAATTTAACTCGTTCCGTAAATTACTCGTTGCCGGTGGAGAGCAACAAGAGTCGTAATAAAGCGTCATGATTTCGAGATGCGATGTAACGATATAATTGCACCGAGACGAATTGCGGATCGGCAAATGGAACGGAACGGTAGGGTGCGCGTTACGCGTGGAAGCGCACTTTGCAATTTGTTGAGAGATAGGAACTCGTATCGTTCATTATTGTGTGTAGTGCTCCGATGCGAAGAGTGAAACTTGCCAGAGAGAGTTTAAATTTATGATGCGGTCGTAGAAACTGCGTATACGTTCAAGATAAACGAGTCGGTAAAAATGCTTCTCCCGGCCGCAAAAGAAGCGAATACTTTCGGTGAGTGGGTGCCCGCGCATAATTAATGAAGACGGTTAGGTCGAAAATACGAGATCGAAGGAGTAAGATTTTATATCCCGAACTTCGTTAATTCACATTTTCGCAAGGCGTATTAGTGACGCGTTCGTAAGATAAAAACGTTGCAAACAAATTAACTCGTCGACGTGCTTGTACGAGTCTTTTCGAATAATTCGTTCGATCTATCCAGATCGAGTACGAATATCTTAGTCATTAACGTAACATATTTTCCCAAATTTCACGGTACAAAAAATATAACGAAATACCAATGTATCGAAGGTTTAAATTTTCACGAAAAAAGAAACGCGAAATAACGCGCCGCGACCGAGAAGCCGATCGCGAAGAAATCGTCTCGAGGCAAGATAACGAGAAGATCTTTGGAACCATCGAGGTCTCCTTCCAGAGAAAATTATGAAGCGCGGTTCGTACACGGACGAGTCGTTGCATAGAAAGACCCCTCGAAAACGAAAGTACTGGCGAATGCGACGCGAGCCAAGAGAAAAGATTCTTATCTTCCTTATCTCGCACACTTCGCGAACGTAGAGACACTCGTAACGAGAACCGATACACGAGAGCGCCTTCTTTCCTCCCTCTCTTATCGCGGAACGTTACGAACCGGAATATCGACGTCGTCGTCGTCGTCGTCATTGTTGCCTTCGTCTTCGTCCAATGCCTCGCGCGATATCCCGAAACTATCGAGGCGTCTTAACGACCTCGCAAATATACAAAGAATCGACGGTGGATTACGTCGCGATCCTCCGTTCTTAATCTCGTTCATGGAGGCAAGACGGCCTGAATAAAACCGCGAAGGAAGACTCCTCGCTAAAAAGATCATCCCGATTTCACGGCGAAAATGAGGAATCCAAGGACCCCTATATCAAGTCGATAGATCGAGCGGGTTTACTGCGCTTCGTGAGAATAATCTTCCACCCTCGAACGAAAACTCTTCGATTCCATTCGTGGGGTGCGATTCGGATCGCGGACTCGAGAGCTCGAAGCTCGAATAACGATTTATTCGGCTTTCGAACGCCAAGATACGTTGCCTAAGAGGAAATCCAATCGATCCTCCGATCGATCGAGCTTAATGCGTCCAATTAACAGGAGTTTCGTGCCTCTTTATAAATACGCGACCACCAAAATAACGGATAACGTCTGCGCAATTTTTTTCTTTTTTTCATTTGTATCGTATCGATTTACGATATTATAATATTCGATTGTCATCGACAATCCAGGGATCTTTACGTCGTAAAATTCACAATGGCATCGTTTTTATCCGCGTTACAGCTTTACAACGGTTTCATTCGATAAAGGACGATTCCTTTTAACGAGCGTCGATATTTTCGAATCGCGACAACGAACGCGTCGCTCTGAAAGGATTCGCGCAACACGAATGGTCGCGGAAATTAAACGTTACCTTTATCTCTGCTATCGCGTTACGATTTTGAACGAAACAATGCGACGCGAATGCATGCATAATTTTAGGAGAAATTTCGCAGGCCTTGAAGGACTCCGCGAAACGCGACATACCGCGCGTAACTACGTCGTATTCTTAATCTTCTAACGTGAAAAGGACCTTGATAATACACTCGACTAATCTCGGATGCATTAAGTAGTAGTAGGTACCTGGCGCGCGTGCCTCGCGTGCCCCTTTGATAACATCGTGTCTAGGTAGATCGTGCGTGATAAGCGCGACATCCGCGATAAATGAACAAACGGCCCATAAAACGAATCCCTCGCCCTTTAAAAGTACCTCAGCCGGGAATCGCGAGTTACGGTGCGATAATGAAAAGCGACGTGCGACTCCCGTACGCTCTCGAAATAATTTCTCGATGACAAAGCCATTTCGGGAAGCATCTCGAATATTTCCTCGAGAGAAGTTCGTATCGACGACGACATTCTTAAGGGAAGAATGTGATCGAAGACTCGTTGAATGTAATTATTGATTTTGAAAACGCGAGACACGAGCAAGCATTCGAATTAATCATTCGTTGATTGAACAAAAATGCACTTGATCGAAATATTTGAAATTTTATCTCGTATTTTTCTCGTTTTACGGATTGAATTTTTTTTTTTTTTTCTTCTTCTTAGGAAAAGTAGTAGAGCGCAAGTACAGCTCGGAGCCGCACGTGAAGCACTGAAAAGGATAAGAACTAGCAACGAAGAGTAGAAAGGACGCGCAACAAGCTTAGCTGTTTGAACGCAAACGGCAACTTTCGTCCTGCGTTAAACTAAATGATTGTACAGGTTCCTGTTCGAAAGTTTCTTTAACGAAATTCTATGCACAATGGACAATGATTCCATTGAAATTCAACCGTAATAAGAATCTTTTAGCTGTCTCCCGATGTCTACGAACATCGAACTCTCGGCACGATTTCCTTAACGCTTATGTCAACTCCTAACGTCGTTAAAATCGATCAAATTCGCGGTACAACGACGTTTACCAATTTCGAGGTTGGGTTGCGTTGATATGGGCAAAAAACGCAGGAAGAAGGGTCGTATCGATTAAAAGCGAGAAAAAAAACTGAAGAAACAAAGTAACGGCCAAGAGTAATTTCGGTTCTCCGGGACAAGGTATCATAAGTTAGATACGGTGGAAGGGCAGCGTTACATTACGTAACGTAACGTACCAGTGGTGTATATCCTCGCCATTGTTTCACTCCATTAAACATTCGCTGCAGCACGCTATAAACTACGATATAATCTCGCAATGCGGTAAACACCGCCGTGTTAAACGCGCACGTACCCATCGTGCCGTGCCCTACCGATACACGTTCTCTCGAGGTGGCGAAAACGCGTCGTATCGTTTCGCCGATTAGAACCGAGAAGATGAACGACATCGAGGACGTCGTCGAACGATTAGAGAAATGGCGAGATTCAGCATCCGCCGCCAATCGAAACGCTATGCTTCTTACGCCTTCGAGAAAACGTTATTCTCCCTTGGACGTTTCGACGGTTCGACGTCACCGCGTGCACATCGATGCGCACGTTGATTCTAGAACCTCGGGAAAAGTCCATGAGAGACCAAGAATAGAATGCGAAGGAATGCCATTTTTTTAAAATTGTACGAAGGGGACGGAAAAGTAACTCGTATCGACGTCTGGTTAATACTAATAGGTCGATTGCGTGCGTTAAAAATTTTCCCGACAGGTGACAAAATATCATTTTGATTATACGATTGACTCGAAACAAAAATACTATAAAATTATTTCTTTTAATTCAACAAAAAATATGGCAGTTTTAACGTCTCTAGTACTCCTGATCCTGTTAATCGAGTAAGTGCACGTCATAGATATCGTCGATGCGTATTTAATCGTGGATAACAAGTAAACGCGATTTTGAAGTTAAAAGTATAAATGTTTGACTAAACTGCTTTATACTCCGAAAGGAATCGGAATTGTTCAGAGAAAATCAATAAAAAGTGAAAACTGAGAGTAGAATAGAACGAAATATTGTTAAAATACAAAGGATGTGGCAAAGATATTTCATTTTATTTTTGCAATTTACAAGCAAATAATATTATATCGTAAAAGGACTTCTGCCAATAGATCGACTCAAACGATCCAATCCCAAATCTACGAACGATATACCATGAGAACGATTGAAATTGGGTCGTTAGAAGTATGTTCGACCGGAGAATAGCGGTCCACATCGACGGATTCCATTTAAGTAAAATGAAATCTATTGCTCCGTTATCCACTATTGCTTTTTATATTTAAAAAAAAAAA
>JAITYT010001853.1:429966-447260 GCA_025433975.1 Liostenogaster flavolineata
ATAATTGTTTTATATACACTTTTTAATAACATACATTTTTAAAGCTTTCTTTTTACAATTTTGAGCGAGTGATCAAAACAGTTGGTCGATGATTTAAATATAAATATATCGTGAATTTAACGAAATTTAACATATTCATAAATAAAATAATTATTTTGAAATTAACTTTTCTGTCAATAATTAATTTCAGAAATTAATGTTTGTACTTTCTTACGTTGAAATTTTAATAAGTCAATTGCGTTACTCGTCTCAAAATATCTCGTTTAATAAAAGTAATAGAAACACTTTTTTACATTTTAATTTAAACGTTTATATCTAAATTTAATTTCTTGAAATAAATAAAAAGACTTATGACGCAGTACAAAATTACTACATTAATAAAATATGGCAAATTTAAGTAAGTACTTATTATACTAATTTTAATTAAATTATACATTAATTAATTTCCAAATCATTTTTAATACCAAATTGAATAGAGCATTGATAGAATACAGTGCATTTTCTGATTAAAACATATAAATTAGAAGTACGTCTTTTTATTGATTATTGCTTTGCCATACATCACGAATAAAATAAAATTTGAAGACAACTTTATTCTATTGTAATTTTTGGAATGGTTAAATTAAAATAAATGACATGTACACGTTCTTTATATTACGATAACGTATATGGTTATTAAATTGCAAGAACTTTTAAACTTTTAAAGTTCTCTGGTTTTACAAAGTGAAATAATTATCTTTTACGTTGTTGCAGTTCTGTATACGGTGCATTTCCTGAGTGAAAAACATGACATTTTTTAACTGTTCCCAAATTATCACTGTCAACGTTACTTTACATATCTGTATATTGAAATACTTCACAAAAGATATAATTGTGTGCCAACAATGTTGGAACTGATAACTCATTTTTGGAATGTTTTGCAACATTTTCCATTTAAACAGTTTCGATCGATATAGTACAACATTAATTTCATAATCGAAATAAAACAAATAATTTACGGAGATTTATAAGGCCAATTGATTTGGCATCTGTTTATCAGGATACATATTAGTAATAACTAGGAACTTGAAGAAGTATTAACTTCACCTTTCGAATGTACAAATGCCAATGTTTTTTTTCTCCTTTTTTCCACGATATCTTTTCGATATTGCATATTGGTAATTCTTTTAAGAATAAGCCTACAATATTTTCAGATACCTTAACTGGATATTAGCACATTCTTTCCCCAAGCTATATTAAGAATGGACTTTATTTACAAAAATAATGAGTAAAGTAAGAAAGAGATGCGTCTTTGCACTTTTTTATCACCCAAAGCAGGGAAACGATAGTAATTGATCTTTCGTTTAACGATCTAACAAACGAGTAGAGCAAAGTAACAAAATGCAATGAAATGATAATGAACATAGCGACAGCATAAACTGTGCACTTTTAGCTTATCCATATCGATTTTATTTACAAGTACATTTTCATTTAATAAATACACTTTGGAGAAAGAAATGGCTTATATTATGTCATAGATCTCTTGTACATAAAACGCTGGACTCGGGTGACTAGATCACCAGGAGCAATACGTCAAGTTTACTCTCAACTTTGATTTGCGTATACACTGTATGACACAGTTGCGACACACCGAATGTGTCGTTGATAATACGCAGAGGCAAATTTTAATCCGCTCGACTTCAAAATGCCGAGTGATAATAATCATAAGTAGGCCAGTAAGGCTGTAGCCAGTCCTAGCTGGTGCGTTGTCGCTTTTTGGCAGGGTGCTCCTCGGATGAATGTGCGGGTGTAGGCATCACCATATCGCCTCTATTAAACATGTATTTTAACTGAGGCATATATTTCATTATACTCCTTACTTGAATTAAAGGTAATTCTTCATTCAAGGAGGAACACTTGCCTGCTTCTATCAACATCTTCATTTGTAACCTAGATAAGTACATTATCCTTACAATTTCATTTATAATAGAAAACTCAATTCTATCAAAATAATTTTTAATATTTTGATAAATTGCGTTGAACACAGTTGCGAAACAAATAAAAATATGTATTTTCTTAAATACGAAATACAAACAAATACATACCTATTTCCTTGATACAAATCTATATGCAGCACATCGGTAAGAACTTGTCTACAATTGTTGATGTCACAGGCAGGAAAATACTGAGATACAAAGTCGGGGAGGGTCATCAACAATTCGGAGTAAATGTATGGTTTGAAGTTGATACAAGGTACCATTTTATCTTCGATCAGTGCTTTTTGTATTTGGTACGGTTGCACTTGACAAGTCGTGATATGTGGTTCGGATATACGTATTAAAGGTTTTCCTCCTCTAGAATCTCTATAAATAGAAATATGATAAACTTTATTTACGAAAAAAACCAATGTTTCGCAACGCAAAATGAGCTCTAGGTCATGAAACTCACCTAGAACTATTACTACTTCCATTAACTGGTATTAAAGGTGGTGGATATTTTGTATGAGATGTATTATGCACGGGAGGCGTATGTCTTTGTTGATGAGCTAACATTGTCGATGCTGATGTAGGAGCAGGCATAAGAGCTTGTACTTGTTCGCTTAAACCGAGCATTTGTGGATACGTACTTGCAGTAACAGCATTAGGGACACCAAGAGTTGGTGTTGTATACGTGGTAGTTACCCTGAAAAGTAAGATGCCTTGGTACAAATATTAAATTTAGCTTATTTCATATTAATAACTCAACAAAAAAGGAAGAAAAAAAGAGTGTACGAGAGGAAAAAAGTTCTTATTTTTATTATAAATTTTACAAAACGCAGTGTTGTCTTATATTTTAGTTATTACAAGAATTTAATTTTTATTCTTTGCATTATGAATAACAATAATAGTTGAAATGTACAGTTTGTCCTTTAACTTTTTGTAAATATGAGGAAGTGTCCCACAACTGACATAAAATTTTGTTTGAAATGTACAAATACAAAATGGATGCATGTAAGTTATTGCATGTAAGTTATTGAATTTTTCTCAAATATAGTTATCGTCATAAAATATATAATATAATGTACCATTATATAGCAACTGTACGAAATATTCAAATTAACAACAAATAACAGTAATTATTGCATGGACAAAATATAAAAAAAAGTGTTTACTATTGTTACCCTAGAATCATAAAATCTATATGAATATCTTTCAACCATTATTATCGAAAACTAATATACGTTGATCAAGAAATTCTTATATGTCAACTTAGAAACTTTATGGCAGTTTAAATAAGTTTACTTCCTCTGCCTCTAACTGAAATGTCTAAATATATATTGTTTAAATAATCACTCAAAGTACACGTAGATACTACTTATAATTATAAATCATTAATTTATTTGTAATACATAGATTTAATTTTATGAATTTATTTTAATCTTTTTTTAGATAATTGTCTTTATTTAAATAATTTTTTAGAAAACGTAGTATTTGACAAACTGTAACTCACTTTTTCATGATTAGAAACCTTTAACGAGATATATATATATAGAGATCTTTAAAAAAATATTAGGTCTGAATTCCTTATCATAAAAAATGTAATCGATTATTATTCATTGTACGTCTCACGAATTCTATCAAAACGTATAAGTTAGGTTAAAGGTTGATGTTAAAGTGAAATAAATTTGTAATATATGTCTTAAGAAATTTTAAAATGAATGAAAAAATGCAGAAAGATAATTTAACTATATTTTATTTGTAGACATTTTCTATATTTATTAATATTTGGTCTATGCATAGTATATATTTTGAATTTTAAACGATATAATTACGATATCGAAGTATCAATGATTTACATTACGATTAAGTAACACTCAAATTAAAGAAATAATTATCAAAGACGAGAACGACGTAGCTCATACTATCACATAAACCATATATTTATTATCTATAATTATATTTGTGCATGCTATCTTACTTTCCGTGGTAGTCAAGACTATGATACATTTAACAGAGACTCACCAGTCATCCTTCCCATAGGTTGGATAACTATACAAAAAAATCATACATTGTATGTACAAATGCAAAAAGCTATAGTGCAAAGGTTATCTACGTAATAAATGATTCTTATATCTATTTTATAAATAAATAATTGTCAAAAGTAGAATAAACTTTTTGAAATTTGGAAAATTCATGCTTAAAGTGCTAAAATATGTGTAGACAAGAAAAAAATAAAAACTTTTATTAAAAATCTGTACATAATTTTACTGGAAAATATACATTTGTATAGACCGTTTTATAATAATAATTACTATGTAATATATGTTTAGCAAAAACATTACATAGAACAACTTACTGTGTTATTTCAAAGATTAATAATTCTCACGATATAGTATCAGAACATAACGATTGATTTAGTAAATTCACAATTGCATTCGATAAAGGAAAATGTCTATGTATTTGTTTTAAAGTAAACGTTTTGTACGTAAATATATGTAACGTTTTGAGAATTTTTCGACATGTATTCGCACGACTTTTAATAACAACATTCTTTAGACGTCGATTAAATTTAAAACACTTAATATAAAATCCACCGTGCTAATTTAATTATTAAACAGAAAGCAAGCACAAATCATCGATATCGGTGCTACAAAGATGAAAGGAAACGCTTAATGCAGAAAGGGGAAAAAAAATAGTCGCAACTTTGAAAAGATTATTTATCGATATAGTAATCTTTGCAACACTTATATGAATTAAATATACGCGTAAGTGCCTTTATATAATAATTTGGAATACCTACCCAAGATTAGGTTGGCTGGTGTGAGCCGTCGCTCTGACAAGAGGAGGTGGTTGAGCTTGAGCAACAGTCTGCATGGTCGTTACGGGATATACCCCAGGATACTGTGCCGTCGCCCCACTACCACCTCCTCTACTACTTCTTGCCTGATGGGTATAGGTTTTCGTAGGTGCGGTTATCTGTTACAAGTAAAATACTGTATTTTATAAAATGAAACGCAAAGAAGAATCTCTAAATCAATGCTATAACGATCAAATACAGCATTAATGATATATTCCATCGATGTTATCTCTTAAGAATTCTACGAGATAGACTATAGATGATAAGGCAAAAACATAAATAACAGAAATATTTCTCAACTGTTTTAATGTAACGTTATAAGTGAAAAAAGCATTTACAACATTACTCACATTATGCATATTTAAAGATGCATTAGGCATTCGTATAATCGAATTAGCCTGGGGGACAAGGGTAGTTTGGAAAGTCGGTTGACCACCAACAAGGCCTGACCAACCATTGACAACACCTTGCACGGCATTCAACATCGGCTGAGACGCGATACTCGATCTGCTCGATGGAAGCGCAGATGGCGAGGAATGCGCAGGATGCGTCGTCACGGCGGGTCTAGATTGACTAACACGTTGCACTTGCGACGAATTTGCACTAGAGCCTCGCGGTATTACAGTTTGTAACGACGCGGGACGTGCGTTAAGAGACGTTTTATTTGCATTGCTTTGCACAGACGTTGGTTTCGTCACTGGCGGTGTGGGCGGTTGTCTGGTCCATCCACCACCGCTACCACCGCCTTTACTATTCACTAATAACTGAGAGTCCATAACTTTGGTCGGCCAATAATCCTCGAATCCCGTACCAGGAGGAAAATAACTTTTAATATCACTCAAACTGATCACCGAGCATGTTTCACTTGCGAACAGTTCATTGCGTATACCCTGTACTTTACAGCAGAACTTCAAGTACGATAAGTCCCAACCTTCTAACTTTTCTGCTTTCAGTTTTAAATTCTCCGTTTCACCCTCGAAATAAAACAGTGGCACGTATTGAAGACCGTCCTTAACCGTATACGGTACCACGGATTCCTTATTTATTCGAATGAATCCGCACTTGTCGGCTTTATGACCACTCGTGATATTCGGATTGGAACCGGCCGTCAGTTTCGTATAGCAGACGTCTAAAAACGTATAGAACTCCTTAGCGTCCGATAGTCGAACCACCAAGTCTTTGGACGTGAACTGATCTCTTCCAAATTGATTATCGCAATGCTTGATATTAATTTCATTGAATAGCTTGCTCTCGGCTTCCGTAATGTAGTAACTTCTTATACACGTACAACTATAGATGTCCGAGTGGAGATAACTCAGGTACTTGTTCAACAGCTTAGATTCTAATATTCGTACGGCGCAGTATTTCTCGCCCGCTCGGAATATGTAAGGTATGTGACACTCGTCGAAACTGGTCCATCCGAAACGGCCCCTTTGGCTCTCGTCGTCGAGAGGCGCCTTTCCTTCCGTCGTCGGTGTTTTCACGACGGACGAATCGGCCGGGCGTTTGTTCAAATAACCAAGAATGCCAGGAAGATTGGGTAATGGAAGCAGACTCCCGGGTCCCCTCTGTTGATTTGGTCCTCCTGGAACCGCCGATACCATTTTCGCCTTGTTTGCTTCCACCATTTTGGCAGCCAACTCTTTGATTTCCGCTTCATCGGGACGTTCTTGCTTGACTACGATTTTATCGAAACCTGCAAAATACAAGGAAAATCGTCAGCATCGCTGTTCCAATCGACTCTCTCGTTTTTAAGTAAGATTCGTACCAAACTTGATCTTTTACTAACGTCAGGAAAAATCGTAGTAATCGCGAATCAAGAAAACATAACGGTACCGCGGAACGAACGCAAGCATCGTGACATTCGAAAGCATAACAATGCCGTATCTCCGTTGTATTCGTACAAAATGTGGATCGGATGATGTTCGCTTATGCGAACGATCATTCGTTTGTACGAACGAAGGATTCGGAAGATATCGGCCTACCAAACGACGAGTACACCGATCGAGCGTAGGGAGTGCATTTGTGGAAACATCGTAATGCTACGATACGCTACGCATGGCATTGTCAAAACCACATCGGGACAACCTACAACCACTGCACTTTTCCTAAAGCTATGAAACAAACTTATGTCTATTCCACGTTCCTAAAGTTCATAAATTAATTCGTCCGTTCTATTCCAAGATAGGCGAGTAGCTTCCGCTCGGAATGGTCTTTCCACGAGAAAAATAGATTTTTCATCCTTTCAAACGTTTTGATTCTCGTGACAAAACAATCGTCGAACGAAGTCGAATCGCTCGATCCGATCCGAAAGAGATGCGAAGACACGCCACGCGAATCTTGACGGCAACGCATTCGACCGAAATCGATCCATTTTTCTTTAATTTCCTACATTTTACATAGCGGCCTAAGCGTCGTCCGATCCCTGCACATTCTCATCGTTCCTGCACGATCGCATGCAATACGAATAACTTGATTTACGATCGTTCTCTGCAGCACGACTGTCATTCCAATCGCGATAAATCGATGTCAAAATGGTAAACATTTCAAAGTAGCCGCACTGTTAGAACGGGCACGAAGTATCCCGCACCCGGTACGAAATTATATTTATATGCGTGGCGTGAAAAGCACAGCGACACGAGCACGTCGCGTTTCCGCGTTCTAAATTAAAGACACGGGAACAACGTGCCTTCGAGAGCGTTATCTAAATAACCGTGGATGCGAATCGCGCCGCGAGCCGCTAGCAACGTCGAAGGAAAAACGCGCTGCACATCGCGCATCATCGCCTCGAAAGATGACAGAAACGCTTATAGAAACGCGAGACCCAACGTTCTCGTCGAAAGACCCGGCGCTCCTTTGTGACGCGCTTCGTCCGTGAAGTCACCAAATTCCTTCGCGGTATCCTGTGGCAAGGACGGACGACGCACTCCGCGTAATTATCGAACATTTCGACACGTTCGTTCCTCTTTGGTATCGCGGTGGAGGACGTCGTCGTTCGTACGCGTTACGTATTGTCGTGTGACGTACAGCGTCGTTGCAGAGAGGCTTGTTCGTGCGCCGTCCGCGGCGGACTCCTTTTCTCTAACCATATGGCATCCGTGCTGCTGTCGGCGCTCGCGACGGGCACGTCCGCGAAATCGTTCCTCATATCCTCGCGACGATCGGTTCCTCCTAGGAATCACATCGTCCGAAGAAGGCGAGCCCCTCCCTCCCCTCCGTGAGAACCGACGACGACGACGACGACGACGTAGACGTAGACGATGTTAGAAGACGACGTAGGAGGTTTTACAACGCGCGGTGCTTCGACCGACGTGCGCCGTCGACGACGACGACGACGACGACGATGACGACCATGTTACACGATCAAGCGGAGCGAGAGAGACGTCGCACCGAGAAGAAGGGGCTGCCGCCGGCTAGGAGGGAGCAAGAGAGACGGAGAAAGAAATATATCGTCTCCGCACGGAAAAACGATCTTCCTTCTCGGTCACCGTCACTCGATCCCCCACCACTGCCCGTGCGTCTCCTCTTCCCCCTCTTCTTTATTTCTTTTCTCCTTCTCTTTCTTCTCTCTACCTCCTTCTTCTTATTTCTTCGTTCTCTCTCTCTCTCTCTCTCTCTCTCGCTCCGTTGATCGCGTTTCCTCGTCGTGACGTTTGTCTTTCTCTCTTTTTTCTTTCTTTCTTTCTTTCTTTCTTTCTTTCTTTCTCTCTCTCTCTCTCTCTCCGGACTTTTCACGCTTTCCCTGGTAACGTTTCACTTGGTCAGGAGCACGGAAGCATTACGTCGCATACGAGTCGATGCACCCGCGAGAGCAAGGACTACGAGGAGATTGATTCGAGTCTCCTGCGCGCACTCCGCTTCCTAAAGGTGCGTACCTTTGGTACCGGAGGGCGACAGCAGCGGCGGCGGCGATGCCGACGACGACGACGTCGAAGAAGATGACGACGACGATGACGATGGCGATGACGAGGTTGAGCTAGACGGTAGCGACGATGACGAAGGCGATACCGTCGGCGATGGCGACACTAGCGGTAACGTCGGCGGCAACGACGGAGACGAGGCTTTACCCTGGATCACCGCGTTTTCAATCGAAGGCAGCGCCATTTCGCACGGATCAAAGGCAAATGAAGGAAATGGAAGAACCGACTGTTTCAATGGATGGTTCCACCAAACGTCATGTCGTCGTCGACGCCGACGACGACGACGACGACTAGGAGTGTGATAACGATAACGACAACGACGACGATTACGTCGAACTATTCGACCGCCGCTCCATGAGACACTAGGCATTCCACGAGTTATAGACGGACACACCGACACACACCGCGGATCTCTCGAGTTTCCTCGCGGACTGTACTACTCCTCCACCGCCTCCTAGGCCAGCAACGCGGCACCGATCTTGTCCTTCTCCACTACGCATGGACCGTACGGCCAATTCTTGGCGGTCTTCGAAGAAAGACCGCGCAACCTTTCGACCGGCGCTGTCGAATCCTCGCGATGCCCCTCCCTTCCTAGATGGTAACGTCCAGTCGCTCGTGTACCGCATTTTTCGGTTATGCTCGATGATGACGCGTCGCGATCATCCCCTAAACGGTGTCGTCGTTTGGGGTGCTGCTGGGAGTCGAGGGGTGGGGAGAAGAGCCACGAGAGGGGCAGGAGGAGGTCGAGGAGGAGTAGTCGAGGGCGGAGAGAGAAAGAGTACGGTGACCTCCACGAACTGGTCGTTCCAATAGCCGTAGTATTTTTCGTAGGACGATCGTGCTCCGCCTTTCCTTGGAACTTTTAGAAGTAACACGGTTCCGCTGGGTTCGCGCTGTTGCCTTACCTGGTGACGAGCTCGTCGCTCGAGCTTACTTGGTTTCTCCGATATTACCCAGGAAGATGGATGTGCCACGAGGAACTCACGACTGTACATCATCGTTGTAGAGCCACCGAGGGTTGCCTGACTTTCAGACAGTAATGCTGAAAAAGGTGACGGGTGATTAAAAAACGGGTAACGGAGGACCAAGGTGCTCGAGACGACGGAGAATCCAGCCGTTTTCGAGAAAAACCGAGCTACCCACCCGTCCGATCCGAGTCGAAGCAAACAGCAGGCAATTGCTGACGTGACAAAACACGCGAAGGGCACGAATAGCTAGTTCGTTGGTGATCGAAATAATACGCCATGATAAATATCGATTCCTACTTAACATTACTATGTGTATATCTGACAGGAATACATCAGACGCGAGTATCGAATGATATCGATACCTAAAGGAAAGGTACACGCACACATGGGTATCTCTCCTGAATAATTACTTGTAATGATCGAAATAATAAGCCGTGATAAGTATCGATTTCTAACAGTACCATATCGATACCTTAAAAGAAACATAAAGACGCGAGTATCAATATCAAAATGATACATACTCGAGAATATCGATCTTAAATTTGTGCCGTGTCAATGTCGGTTTGTCAATGTATATTTATATATCGCTTTAAAAGGTATCGGTGCCGAATATCGATTCCAAGTAACCCGTGATTGATCTTCGAATCGATATCAAAGAACTTAAATATTATCGTAGTATCATCGGATAAGACCATTATTTGCATCAGCACGTTTTCTTATGGTACTTTGTGATAATAAAATTTATCCCAGGATCAATTGTCTTCTTTTGGTTCTCCTTATTCTTATCGAACGCGCCGTTTCATAATCTCTAAGTTCTCTACAAACTCTGGAATTCTCGATCGATCGGGAGAGCGACCGGAATCGACGAGTTCTTCTTGGGAAATCGAGCGTGAACTAGTCGAACTTCAGGACTTTCCATTAGGTTAGCGAGTTCGATCGGAATCTTCGAGGAGTTCTTAACCCGTCGTCGCACACTTTTCCCACCACACCAAAGCTCCAGACCAAATATCGGACGGCTATAGCCTTCATTTGCGACAACGGGTTAAAAAAACCGAGCATGAACTTGTGTTCCAGTTGGACTCTAGGATTCTCCCATAGGTTCGCGGAATTGATCGAGATGAGAATCGTCGAGGAATTCTTGGAAAGCCGAACATGGGCTTGTTCTAGCCGAGTCCCAAGATTTTCTCGTGGGTTTGCGAGGTCGATCGGAATAATCGAGCTCTTGGAAAATCGAGCATGGATTCGTTTTAACCAAACTCCAAGATTCTCCCCCTTTCGGTAGGTTTGCGAAGTCGATCGGAAAAGCGATTGAAATCGTCGAGTTCTTCTCGGAAAACCGAGTATAGACGACTCGTCCCAACCGGATACGATTATGGTGTTTTTTGCCATGCAGAAGCTATCGCATTTCATAGGCTGGATTTCTTTAGGCTTACGTAAACTTTCTTTCAACCTGGATCGTCGGTTCAACCCACTCGGTCATCGTCATCAGCATTTTATTATCGCTGGGCATACGAAACAACAACTTCGTCTTTGGGAGCTAGATTGAATTTCACATTTGTGATTTGACGTGTGTGAAGTTTTTAGCCAGGCGCACGTACGCGCCTACGTTTTCCAAAGCGTATCATCAATGCGTTTACTAACGTTATTGATCGATATCCAATTGCAACAGCGTGGCGCGCCATCGATTTTGCATCGACTTGCGTCACGTTCGATCGTTCGACTCGATCGTTATAAATATTAATCGTTCATATCTAATTAAATCAAATGATTAAGATACGTATTTTATCGTGTAGGATACATAGTATAGTGCAAGATAACGCGAATAGCTAATGCTCCTGATAATACACAAATGTGACGGTATTTAATACGAAGAATATTTCTTTCGATTCTAAATGAAAAATTCTAGGTAATCATCGTCGAGGGACGTGGCACGCGGTTATTAATTACGTTTTATAATTTTCGTCGCCCACGTGGGTAGAATGCACGTCATAAGTATCTTCTTGTTGACAAGTCGCGAGTCGTTAAGAGCACTTTAACGACTACGATTTCACCGCGACGAAGATTTGATCGTGACTGTACTTGTATTGTTGGCGAGTAGAGAGAGAAAGGGAAGTAAACAGAGTGGTAAGGGAAGGAAGGGTGAGAGGAAAAGGGAGAAAATAAAGGGGGGGGGAGAGAGAGAGAGAGAGAGAGAGAGAGAGAGAACAGAGACTACCTTGCGATACATCACTCAGTCTTTTCCTCGGAGACAACCTTTGGAGCAAGACTCTGATTTCTTCCTAGTAAATTTCTAGCTAGCGAGTTTACAACGAGTTTTCCTTCGATGTGCGCGATTCATTTCACTTCGAGTTTCGTAGATTTCAAATGGCGTGTCTTCATAGCCCGAAGTGGAACACAGAGAAAAACTGAAATGACTAATATATCGTAGAATCGATATAGAAACATTAATAACTACATTATTTACTCTATGCATGGAAGCATATTAATTATTTACGATCAGTTGAAACCACCTGTTCGTCTAGGAAAGTTTCTAAATGAAACTCGTGCCATATTCGCACATAGCTTTTACAATATTCATAGTTCGGAATGATAATATATAGCTAGATTTGCTTTTTGAAAACTGTAAAATTAATCGCGACCAAAATAATGTCCATTATGAACTTTTATTTCGTTCCCCTTGTATCACTCTTTCTAATTTTTAGAAGTTCTATTATATTGAGTAAAGGGCAATCTTTTTAAAACTAAACGCGTAGAAACGTGAATACGACAAGGAAGGAAATACGAAATAAAAACGGTATCTCGTGATCGAAACAGCGAAACGACACGAATAAAAAGTATACTCGATGTAAATATCACTGTTAAATCGTATCGCTAATTTTCGTATAACAAACCAGTCACTCGGATGGGTGATTAACCAACGATCGATAGAATCCCCTAATATCCGTAGCTAGGTATCATCTCGATGTACGTATTCTACGCGAAAGAAGGTATCGCGATCCAGTGTGCCGGGTGTACGCTCTTCAAAAATATATTCCACGTTTACACGGTAAATCCATGAAAAATAACATTTAGAGAAGCGCGGCGACCGGTTGAGTTTCGCATCGTGTAGCGTGGATCGGCTGCAGGAGCTAGGTACATACCGCTCAAAGAGTGGCCAGGGCCAGTGCGTAAGATCGCGCGGACGATGTGACAACGTCGCACGGTCGATATGCTCTTTCAGGCAAAGTGCCAAGATTGGTAAACGCACGCGGGGGTATATAGTCGTGGTTTCAGGTACCCTCTCCCCCTCGTTCTGTGCCAGGGCGCACCCCCACTACCAATTGCAAGAACTCACCCGTAGGATTTATCCCGATGGTGGGGGGCCAAAAAGGGTAGTGGGGGAACCGAAGCTGCGCAGAACCCCGCCAGACGTACGCTTTGGTTTGTGTCTCTGCGCAGCTCTTACATATACCCAACGACCTCCTATATACTACATATGTATTATACTTATTATTTTAATCATGATTTACAGGCGCAGCGTTGCCGGCACGCCCACTCCATTCTCTTTTTTCACGTTGCAACTATGTACGCGTACACATAGTCAACGACGCAGTACGAGGCAACATCGCTTGATCGATACTTGAGAAACTTACGATAAAAAATGACAATTTCACGGTTATGTTCTTTCTTTTTTACTGTTATATTTCAAATTAATTCTACGTACATAGACTATCCTCGTTATACAGCAACGCGAAATGCCGTCTTCTTTAACACATACACGATAATAATTTTGAAAATTGTACTTAACGTTGGATGTCTCACCATAACGATATATTGTTTCGCGCCTTTGGTTGATATCCGTTTAAAAGTATATCGTCGAGAGTGGAAAACAGACATTTTCCATAGCGCGGCGTTGCCGTCGCAAAATGGCGGACGCGGCCTTGATACAGCGCGTTCCCTTAACGTAGTTTGGGCCAGTCGTTTTGGCAACACTGGAAGGTCGTAGAGTGCTATTTATAGCGATCCACCATCGCCGTTGTTACTATGCTGCGCAGTGCGCATACTTGGTTCAGGGGGTTGGCGGGTGCACGGGAGGAGAACAGCGAGGAATTACTGAAAGAACAATATGGCGCTTAACCGGATGTGCCTTCTTCCAATCTATCCATTCTCTCTTACACCTCTCGCCTCTCTACTCTCTCTTCCTCCTCTCTCTCTCTCCTTCCCTCCCTTTCTCCCCACCCCCTCTCTCTATCCTCTTTTTTCCTACTTCATCGCACTATCTCTTTTCTTCTTAGCTTCTAAAGTCTTCCTTCATCGCGTTCTAACGCACCATTTCGTTTACATAAAAACGAATGTCTACAAAAACAATCGTTACGTAACTATAAAAAATACATTGTACGTGCACGTCCACACATACATATAAACATCACCGTATACCATTAACAACAAGGCGTGTCGTTTCATCGTGGCTCGTATGATCGATGAAAACGGTCTATCGCTCGCGCGCGCGCGCGCGCGCTTTCTCTCTGTCTCTCTCTTTCTCTCTGCCTTTCTCTCTCTCTCTCTCTCCTCTCTCTCTTTCTCTCACCGAAAAGGTGCAAAAGAGAAGTAACATCTACGAAGATCGTATCTCAATACAAGGGAAAAATGGATATATCGAACGATCTACGACAGTACCAATGGAAGTGTTTTTTCTGTTGCTTAACAAAATTGCATATGGCGGCGTTCGGACGCAGCAGCTGACAAGCATCATAGTACGTATGTACGTACGGAGTAAGGCACGCATGCGACTTGCTCGTAGCCGACGCTTCGGAAACGTTCGGCTAACTTCGCAAAAGTGGCTCTTTGTTACATCACTGCTCGGTACTTATATAGTATATAGAGGAAGATACATTATATACTGCGCCTGTACATATTTCCCTGCCAGCTCTTGTACATCGTACATAAGCCGTATATATTTGGCTTCGCATATATGTGGGAGCGCGGACGGTTGGCGGAGCGAGCTGCGATCCATGCTACACGAGGTGCGCGTTCCTGAATCGGCTAGGGAGGATGCGAGTACGCCAGAAAACGTTGCTTTGTGGAAAATCTACTTTGTTATCAGCGTTAAATTCTTAAAAAAAAAAAGAAAGTTCGTTGCTCGATGGGAATGGATCTTTCATTCAAAGTAAACTTCGCGTCGTTTGGGATTTAAACATTGTAAATCGTCGTAAAATAACGCACGACGTGTACGTATGGTATTCTTCAATTTGGCTAGCAAAGAAGATGACTTCTTGCGCGTTAAACATTTTCCATTGGAAATTAGAGAATCTTAGAGAATCATTCATTAAAATCCCAAGTTACGCTTCAAATCGCAAATTCGATAACTGTCATTATCGAACGTAACTCGTTAATTTTTTTTTTATAAATGAGATACAGCTACAGTTCTCTCGGAAAACTCTCGGAAAACGTAAGTTACGCGTATTAAGCATAACGCGATCCTCTAAATAGAGTACATTTATATCGTATACCACAATACCATATTATACCACGAAGGGTATTTTTTAGACCCTTCGCTACGTCGTAACGTCAATGTTTCTAATACTACGCTATTATGTTAATAAAGATGATCAATACCAACGAATTTCCCGATTACATTAATCTCGAAGATATCCGCCATATTAGACCCGCCGATGTCTGCGATCGATTCGCTCTCAATGCTCTTTCACCTTACCGAGGTAGCGACTACTTCTTCCACGTACGATAGCAAAGTACATCAGGTTCGATAACATTACAATTCGAAGAACACTAATACTCTACTTCGTTGAAAATGTATGCTTCTCGTAGAAAAGTTTTTAAACAAAATTTCATGACAATCTTTCACAAAAGACAAATGAAAAGGTAACCGAAACGAGCGAAGTATGCCGAATAAGAAAGAAATAAAATATGGTTTTAACAATTAAACGTTGAGTCGCAGCGGTCTTTTCCTATTCGACGGTAAAAGTTCTTATCGCCGAATTAAAAGGAGCCAGGAAAGACTACTGCTTGGAATCATGCCTCGCCTCATAGAATTTGTAAAATTTTTTACGACAGACATCCACTGATTCCTCGAAGGATCGATTCTTCATACGCACCATCGACGAGCGTGACGCGACGTCACCATACCCAAATTCAGACCATACGACTGGACGTTGCAAGGATCCTATTTCTAAGAATACATATACGGGATAGTTGAAAAAGAATCGTTTTACCAACGCGCGAGAAATTAATTTATCCAATGTATTCCCGAAACCACGTGGGTAGGTTATCCGATAAGTTTAATCGAGTCAATGCGCTATCGTGCCGATAAAGATAAAATCTCGTAAAAAATATGAATAAATAGCTCATTGATTCACTGCTTACACAAGAAAATCGCCGCTTAAAAATCAACCAATGAACGTGATTAAAGAAAAGATTCGACGAGAAACGATGTACGAAATCGATGAAAATAGGAGCCCTGGCTAGGGCCGGCGATCTTCATCGAACGCGTCTTGCGATCCGTTAGATGAAATCGGGGCAACGTTGAACCATACGACCGTGCGTCGCGTTGCGCATCCCGCATTCTCTCATCGATCGCTCTCTTATTTCGATCTCATAAGATCCCGTAAACGATTACGTACGAGAAACGAGAAACTCGATCAACCAAGACGCACTGCCGCTGTTCCAACGAACGATTCCTTTCGTTCGTGCGTGATCGATGTTGTCGTCATTGCAAAGCGCAAACTGTCAACATCGGAGAATGCACCGCAGACAGGTAGTCGGCACCGACGACGAGTCACGTTTACGCACAGAATCCGCACGAGACGAAGCGAGTACGACGAGTCTGACATACGCGTCGTCTGTACTCACGAGGAAGGAGTCGAGGGTTGTTGATTCGACATGGAAGGGAGGGGACGGGAGGAAGAGGAGGAGGGGGGAACATCGAACGAGGATCGCGGCAAGAGAGGGATGGAAAAACGACGTGTAATGAGAAAGAGAGAGAGAAAGATAGAGAGGAAAGCGACGAACGATAGACAAGCGTGGTAGAAAGAGCGGGAGCGTAGCGTGCGAGAGAGGGGGAAGAGAGAGAGAAAACGAAGGGACTGTAAGAGAAGGGAAGGGGGAACGAAACGCGCGAGTCTGTCGACGTCGTCGTCGTCGTCGTCACCGTCACCGTCGTCTCTGGTTCTGGCTCTGCCCTCTCCCTCTGCCTCTGCCTCTGCCTCTGCCTCTGCCTCTGCCTCTGCCTCTGCCTCCACCTCCTTCCCTGCCACCATCTCACCGCCGTCGTCGCTCATAACCTCAAAAGCTCACCTTTAGTGATTCGGGCTTCGACGATTTGCACGTCCTCGTCGACGTTCTTGTCGGTCATCTTCTTCTTCTTCTTCTTCTTCTCGTTAGCGTGAACGTCCATACACATAATTACTTCGCCGCGTTGTGCGACAATTTCGACACACGGTCACGCCACCCTTGCTTTCTCGTGACATTTACATGAAGCACTGCGTGCGCGCGCGTCAAATTCTCGTACGGACGGGTTGGAATAAGAAGGGCCGTCGTCGCCGTCGCTGCCGCGCTGTGCCGCGCCGTGCCGCGCCGCGTCGCGCCGTGCCGCGCC
>JAITYT010001853.1:447443-461199 GCA_025433975.1 Liostenogaster flavolineata
TGTACGAGGATGCGATCCCTCGAGTTTCGCGCTCGCGTTCCGCCGGTCGACGACGAACAACCGGAAGACACGAGCCGAGACGGACAACGTCGGAAGAAGGGCCCCACTGTATGTAAACGCGAACGGAGCTTTGTACAACGTTAAAAAAAAAACTTTACTGAGAGATTCCCGCGTTACTGCGTTTTCCGCGAGTTTTCTATGGCGTTGAACGTGAGGCCGACCCGGGTTCCGTCCAGATTTGAATGTGGCACACGTTGCCAGTTCTTTCTCGTATCCTTTCCCCCCCTACGTCTCTTTCCCTCCATTTCTACCCTCCCCCCTACCCTTTCCTCTATTTCATCCCCACTCATCCTTATGTACTTAACGGTTGCGACGTTGCCGCACATCCGGTACCGCGAAACGACCGGGTGGTGGGGGAATGGAGAATTTCGCTAGGTGGTGGGGGTTGTACATAGGTACCTAAGAGCTCGTGGTGGGGGTCCTCGTGGGGTAGCGAAAAAGGGGAAAGGGGCGGAGGGAGGGCAAGGTATGTATGTATATACGAAAGGGGGGAGGGATTTAAGTGGTGGGGGGTAAGGGGGGCGGGGTGTCGCTCGGGAATGGAAATTTTCCATGATGCTTGGGGCAACGGCGACCGTTACAGATCACGTGGTCGAACCGGAAGTCAAAGGGGGTAGTGCGCCCGCCCGCATTCTCTTCTTCCGAAGTTAACCACTGCCCATTTGTCAAAGATAGCGGATACAACGTCGACGAGAAGAAGTAAATAGATAGTGACGATCGCGTTAGGTACCTTAAATGCTTTCTCTTCTATCGTTTTGCGCGTTAAGGATTTTTTACGTTTCATCGTATATGGCCATCGTCGTCGACATATTGGAATTCTATGCGCGACCGATCGGGTGACGAATCTTCGCGATCTTCTCGCGTTATTCTTTATATTTCTGACACCACCTTTTCTTAAAGTAAATGAAATTTATAATTAATCGCTTCGTTAAAATGCGTAAATGTATGCATCGCATTGTACGAAAGAATAACTTGCAAGGTACTTTAATTTCATCATTTATGCGGTAAAATATCACACCCGGTATGGTCATAGTATACTAATGGTTAATGATGCGTTAAATAAATATTTGATCCTTTTATAAATACGATATTAATTACAACGTGTAATATGTGCATGAATTTATCATTACCCATTACAATAGTTTGCTACTTTGGTTATCGGGATAGTAGTTATAGGAAACCAAAGCGAAGATTTCATACGCTGTTACGTATGAAATCACAGCTACGACCCATCGTATGAAAAGCAACAAATTATTCCTTCTACGCTTCGCGTTAAGTTATACGTGTGTTTAATGTGTTTAAAATAAAAATCGCAATTTTATCCCAATCGTTCCTATAATTTTCGTGTTTTTATGTACCATGAAATGAGTGATACTTAGCAGAAGGATACATTTTCTTATTTACATCTAACAACGTAATATAATATGGAGATAACCACTAACTCGATGATGTCTAATGATTTTGTTATTTTGCATTCGATTGACGAAACGATTTGTTAATTATAGATATTGATGATTCTAGCAACATTATATTTCGTAACATGTATACGTACATATAAAGTTCTCCAACGTAGATGTAAGCTATCATAGATTTTATTTTTACCTCTTTTTAGTAGTATGCGTATATTGCATATAATGGCGTATGAAATAAACAAAATTAGTTTTTAAATGTAAATATCGTATTTATTATGCTGTAAGTTGATTTAAATATAAACGGATATCCCGCACGCATATGAAACGCGTTACGTCAGAATGGTTCGAGAGTTTCAACAAAATTCTTCGTTAAGCGACTCTTTTTAAGCAACTAAATATAATATTTTAAAAATTATGTTAAATATCGTGCTTACCTGTTATTTTTAAAGGAGTGGTCTAACAATTTGATCATTCCATATCGAATTGGTACGATAATAAAAATATCGAGAGTATTATTAATAATCACGCTAGATAATAATATTAAAATGTTTGAATAAGATGAAACGCCAAAATCCTTTATATTACTCATTATGTTATTATGGCAGACACGATTTCAGCGCTTCATTTCACTTGGCGTTTTAGATAATTTCGTAAACTACTCATTCTTGGCATTGGATGAAAATATTCATTTACGTGAGGTATGATTCGTATAGAGGCAATCATATATCATTAATTATAAATGTATCATTGGTAAAATAACAATCATTCTTATAAATCGTATTTATTGTATTACACATTGTTCAGATGACTCGCTGACACATGGAATAGAATCCTCGATATTTTTGGTCGCTAAGAGACCTTTGGTGCTCTCGGCTTCCTTCATCCAAAGTTGCACCTGTTAAGTAAAGATTTTGTGATATATTCTAAATAAGTTTATACGCGTTTAATTACCAAATTAATCATTTACGATTTTTGCGATATTTTCAGCGATAATTACAGCGATTGGTGCAAATATCGATCATTTATTTGCTTCCAATATTTTACAGTCGATATTTAAGCACTTCGGGAAGATGTATTACTTTGCTTAGCGTTACATTATAAATTACGTCGATAATTAAATATTTAATTACAAGCATTTCTTGAAATATATTAAACGTTTCGCATCAATTTTTTTATGAACATGTATTCGATGTATATGATTATGTTAACTTAAATAAACGTTCGACAATGATAAAATAAATTATAAACTCAAGAATATCGATTAATCTAATTAGTACAACAATTTATTCTACGAGTAAATCCGTACTAATGTTTAAAAATTAATTACGACTGTATTATATTTATTTAATAAGTTTATATAAAAATTATGATTATTTTTGCAATCACCTGTTTGTGAAGGAGATCTCTTCTCCGCCCCGGTGGTTCTTTACCCAAGAGAGGCACGAGGATACTTAGACAAGATTTAAATTTTTCTAAAGCGAGAGGGTAATTACCTTCGGCTAAATATTGTTCAGCAGCCTCTCCTATCTCAAGGGCGTCAACAATACCCATGGTACTTTTACTTAGACTTCCTAATTATAACAAAAAGTTTCTAAAGATATTAGACAGTTTATTTTAATTATTAGATTTATTGAGGGGTATTACGATGGCTGAATTAAAAATACTTGACAGTATATTACGTAAAATCAACGGAAATAGATTCTCTTTGTGTATATATAGGAAGGGTAACATTTTGTTTTTTAAATTATTAATGAAATACAAACTTAATTCTTGATACGCAAAGTGTGATTTTCGATCGAAAGTCAAATTTCTTGGCAAACTCGAAGAATTTCTTGTTTCTTCTGATTGCGAGGATTTGTGCTTCTCGGAATCGTTGTTCATCGATTCCAGTTTGAGTTGCTCCGCTCGCCTTATATAGTCGTTTATACGCGATCTTAACATTTCTCTTCGTTTTAAATCACCTTCCTCTAACCAAATTTTAGTTAATTAGAAGTGAGTATGAAAAATAAATAAATGCAATAGCATTGTAGATTACGTAAACTTTCGAACTTATAATGATTGTGACGTAAGAAATTTATTTGTGAACAGACGAAGACCGAAAATTTGTGTATTATTTTTTTCATTGCAAAGTAAGATTTCTTACTAGTAAGTAGAGGTATAAAATATCTGAGAGCCTCGCAATATAAATGGAATGCCTCTTTTGCGTTTTTCTCCGTGTCCATCTTGACGGCGTTTTGTACAAGTACTACCGCTTTGTCATAACTTTCTTTCGAAGGTGCATGTTCCAAATCCAGAAAATCATGAGCAAAAAAATTCTCGAAACTTATTCGGTCGTTCGGATCGGTTTTTAATAAGGATAATAAGAGATCCTTACATTCATCAGATACATAAGAACCTTTTGGTATCTATATTCAACAAAATCATTCGCTATATATAATATTTATACGTGAATATCAAAAAATAAAATATTTTAATTACAAATATTACATAAATGGAACTCTGATAATTTTGTGACGAGAGAGAGATTTACAAAGTTAATTTACGAAATTAAATATCGAAAGAAATTCTATGACGATATTTGTAAACTAAAAACCTTATAACAAATTGATATAATTTGATAATAATAATCCTTATCGATGATAAAATATAAAAGGTTTTTTTTTAAATTATTCTCTCTCTCACTTGTTATATAACGCTAAATAAGCAAGTTAACAATATATTTATATAGATACGAAATAATATTTCTAATCGGAACCGTAGAAATATATAGATTCTATCAAGCAAATGAGATAAATCACGTCTCCTCTTTTTTGAAAAAAGATGAAGCGTTTGGACATCCTCTTTCACAAAAAAGATATATTCTTTTTTAATGTCCCACAAATTGAATCACAACTATTTTATATTTTATTTAACTACATTAACTATCAAGAGGATACCGATCGACACAAAAGAGTACATGTCTTTACTTTAAAAATGCACATGTATATACCTAAGAAGGTAATCCTTTTTAAGCTTTCTTATTTTTCTTTCCGACATTTTTTTTTATTTGCGGTCGGAAAAAAAATATGACTTGTTTCTTAGCCCAGGCCATTTTATATAGCTCACAGGTGCAGCAATTTAGTTAAAAGACGTTATCCAACTACGCGCGTTATATTTTCGAGAGAAATATAATAAAAGTGTATCTGCAAAAACGATTTATGCGCGCATAAGCGCTAATTCATTAGCTTCGTTGGACCGGATATTATATTTAAATTTATTTTCTCCGTTAATTATATTTTAAAGAATAATAATTTTTGCTAAAATAAGAATAATTTCAGAACAAAATTATAATCTTCCGTCATAAATTCAAATCATCTCGAACTTAAGTGACTTTATAATGTCCTCCGTAATAATATTTAATATTGCGAAATATTAAAAAGACAGGGTTTCCCTAACGTTTCGTATAATATTACCTCGAGAGATCGGCTATCTAGTATTTTTTCTATCAATTCGTGGGAACTCTTACTGGAATATGGAGCTTTTCCAAAAAGACATTCGTACATGGTTACACCGATACTCCAAAGATCAACGCGAGCATCGTATTTCTTTTTAAATAAAATTTCTGGTGCCATGTAAAGGAGTGAACCACGTATCGAGAATTTGTGTTCTGAATTCGAGAGATATTGAGCAAAACCAAAATCTGTAATAAAAAGACAACTTTCGTATGTTTTATTACAAAATTTTAATTAATGTAATTTTTTAATTCGAAACTCTTGATCTTTTTAATTTTTATACGTGCTTATTTATCCTCGGATAGTATTTTTCGTTACGTTGGTAATATACGAATATTAATTACATATGATATAAATAACTGAATAATTCATTTTGCTTCCGTAACACGTTTTCGCCGTAATGTAAATATTTTCTCAAATTAATTAAATAATAATTGTATGCAGAGCAATGTATGGACGAACCTCCGACTTTCAGCATAAAACAAGGCTTTTTAGTTAAAAGTAAATTCTGCGGCTTAAGATCCATGTGGCAAACGTTATGCGTTCGCAAATATTTTAAAGCCAATGCAAGCTGTTGCAAAAATTTGCGACAAATATTCTCCGGCAATTTATGCTTCTGTTTTATAAAATTTGATAAATCGCCACCGTCGCAATACTCCATCACAATATAAATATGTCTGAATTTAAAAAGAAAGTGAAATTATATTAGTTCAAGAAGAAAGAGATTAAAGTTCGTATAATAGCTATTTTTTTATATTACCATAAATATAGTAACATTTATATATCGATAATTGATACTTTAATAACGTCGAAATATGTTTAATTACACGTAACATTTAAACGAATGTTAAAAACGATCAACCATGCTTTACTCATAGCGACCTTTCTTTTGGTATAAAACTATTTCTTTTTTATAAATATATATCAACGTGTATATTAACACAGTTATTATGAAAGCTATCTCGTACAAAGGACGCACGTGATCGTATACGCGCGTACACTAATCGTGTATACCACAACGAAGAAAAACTAACATCAAAGACTTATTTATTAATTTGAATGACTTCTCGTTGAATAATCTTAATAGAAAAAAGCATAACAAACCCTTCGTCCCAAAAGTATTCTTTCATTTCCACAATATGCTCGTGTTTGAGCACCATTAACAAATTTATCTCCATTAATAGATTATCGACTGCCGACTTAGAAAGAGAAGATTTATCCACGCATTTGATAGCAACAGCGTCTCGGGATCCATCCTACAAATGTTCAATGATAGCACTCTAGGATATTTATTTTGAGACAACGTATCTATTGAGAAATAAATTCAACCTTCTCGATGGCTATATATCGAGTCAGAAGTCAAGCTGACAAAAAATTGCAGTTCGCATCATTCAAATATAAAGACGCGCTTCTAATTTGCAACTTCGTTTCGGAGAAACGTAACGAGTATCTTCGACATTTTTCGCGGATGGGCACTCGAAAACACATCGGCGTGAATGCAGGCTGCGGCTTTAATACCGCTTAAAGTCGAACCTACGAATACTTTAAAAGGACCTACAGGACTGATTCTTTGATATCAGAATAATTTACATAACGTGGAAGAAGACTCTGAAAAGGTTAGTACGACGATATTAATTACAATCGATAGCAAACTTATTAATATATCAATGAAAAAAATAATAACAGAAACGCATAACTATTTAGATGCATATACGTATTAAATTAAAAAGAACGACGTTTAAGTTGAGAAAGTAGAAATTAATAATATTTGTATCTTTCGTTTAAGAATCAAGTGAATGAATTCCACTTATCTTATTAAGGTATTCCACATATCATAAAATGGCATTAATCGAGGATACTTCAACGACGTAATAGAACAAGTGATAAGGGTAACGAGAGAAATTTGGATATTTATTTGAAATAAAAGATATCTTTACTCTTGAACAAAAATACATGTCAAAAGATAACACACAGTAATAAAAATAAGATTAAAACAGCACGTAAATTGGAGCAATCGATCGTACATAAATGTTGTATCTACGGCCCTGCAATCATATGTTACAATGCACGAAGTCTTCGGTCCGAACCTCAAATCTACGTACCTTTTTGAATGCCTTATAAACCGTCCCGTAACTTCCTGCACCGATTCTTTCTACTAACGAATAATCACTCACAGTTGGCCAATTCATTCTGTTTGAGAAACGATAACGTTTATTCAAACGTGTCTTAAGATTAATACAGAATTACATGGAGTTTACATGATACGACCGATCATTCTCAGCACGCTAACGTACGTGCATTGGCGTAACGATTCAAAATGGTCGCGTACGTTACAAGCGCCATCATGCTTGAGCGACGATCGTATTGGTCAGGATAATTGTTCGTTAAATTTAAAAATATCTGTTCACCTACAAATTTTGCTATCGTAGAGGTCACGTTAAAATCGTGCGATTTTTCTCCAACTTAATATTTACATTTACGTCAGTAGAATTTCGTTACGTAAAGAGAGAAAAAAAAATATACGAGAATACTACGAAATACAGACGATACTGCACTTTGGTTATTTAAAGCAGAAGACGCATCGTTCGTAGGTAGAATATTTTTCAGAAATAAAAAGTTGCAGAATCTTTCATAAATTATCTAAGTGAATTTTGCAAATCCAAAATCCCTCGGTGCTTATTCCTATGTGCGTCAGCTGTGCGACGTTGCACGAGGCAGCTTCAAGTAGTTGAATCGAGTTGGCACAACGGCTCTCGGCGACAGACCGTCTCGTTGCTATCAGCAGGTTTTTCGTTTCCACGAGTAGTTTCTCACTGAAATTCCGTGTCAGTTGTAATTCATAAACGAATTCTCTCACGCTCGCGTTTACGTCGTAACGACAAATTGGTGCCGTATTTATACAATTGAAGGGAAAAAATTAATCGCGTTCCACTATGGACGTGGCAGCAGTGGCCGAGCTATAAGCTCGTCCGTTCCTTCATGGCAAATGGTGCATTCCATATTAACTTGTAGTTATTTCGGAGTATCGTCACTGGTTTCATACGAAATACGAGACGGAGTGCAATGGGTGAAGATACGCATGTTTATGGCAATCTAATGTTTAATGGTTATGTGACATGTAACTATTACAAACGGTTACTTGGTGCGTACTGTGCTGTGCTGTTCATGATTTAAGAACACATTGTCTATTTCAAGAAACATACAGACTTTGTCATCGCGTATCGTTTGCAAGGTGATGAACGTACTACTACTAAATCAATAACGAATTTCATTTTATCGAACGATAAGTCATATTGCCGTACTCAATTTTCAAGGTATCGCGAGTCCTTTTCGATTTACCAGTTTTCTGATGAATACAGATTATTATTATTATTATTATTATTATTATTATTTTCTTTTGTTTACGTAGATACAATTTCATACTTTACTCTTTATTCGTGCATTTTTGTTATTCGATAATGATACTAGTATAGTTATTGTCGCGTATTTCCAAAATCATTTTGCTAAAAAAATGACCTTTCTAACGCAACGAAAAATAATTGTTCGACATGGTCTATTGATAATATAAGTTTCTTTTCAACGATAATTTCATTCTTTATGTACAAATTAAAGTTTGCATTGGGATTCGGGAAGTGGGTCATGGTCGATCGAATTTAATTTTATCGACGCTTTTTATTGTCAATAAACGACGTTATTATTACTTCTAAACTTTTCCTTAGACGTAAAGGTATGTTTAAAGATAATAACAATTTGTAATTATAATGTACGGGTGGAGAGTTTAGAGGTGTTTATCTATACTTATACGTGTTTACATGATTCACGTAGGTGTAGTGTAGCACGGCGCTTTCTTTCTCTTATTTTTTCTAAGTGTTATAATCCACATAATTGTGGATTATAAACAGATTTATTATTGGAAACTGAACGATAAAGTCGACTATTTCTTGATTCAATAACGTTTGAGATCGGACGAATAAAAAAGATAGACGGAAAGATAAAGGATAAGTATTCTGATAAAGGTGATAGGAAAAACGGTATCGCTTCCAAAAAATTATTAGCCTCGAAATGAAATTTTTTGTAAATAAGTTCGCGAAACAATATAAATTATCAATCTTTAATAAACACACGTCGTCATTGGTTGATACTCGCGGAAGGATTACGATTGGTCGATAAAAAACTAACCCCATTTATCGTACCTACCGTGATATTAGCATTTTGGTCCATCAACTGCCGGAGTTCAAGCTAGTTGTTTTGGCAGCTGACGTTATTTATGTGTACGTGAATTATAAAACTAAATTTTGAAATTTTTGAATTTTTTATACCACAAAAAAGTGTGGGACTGACCAAAGGAGTGAGTTTTACTAAATACTGTCAGAAGCAAGCAAAGAAAGACCGCATGTTTTCCGACGCTTTATTCGGGAAGTAGAAAATGATGACGTCATGCACGAAACATAAGCCGTTTTCACCTTGTTCTCTGCTATATTTTGCGGATACAGGTGCGACAAATTTTCATTGTGAAATTTATTAAAATCCACTGATCGTATCAGTGCTCGATGATCCGATGTTGATCGATCGATCAAGATGCATCCATTAGATATAAAATATGCCCAATGATCGTGCATAGACGATCATTTATTTATTTAAATGTTTTATATTCTTTGAAATTCGTACGATTCTACGCATAATACAAAAAGTGTGTACGCGAGAAATTCCTGTTTTTATTATTGGTATGATTTATCTTGCCAAAGTATTTTTGACGATATTCCAATTTAATATTCAAAGCGCAGGTGCAGTATATGCCACATAGGAGCAACACAGTGGTGTATCGATCAATTTATTAATCTCTGTAACAATGGATTCTGAAGAAGAAACATTGTACGATGATGTCGACTCGGGCAATGAGTCCAGTGGAGACGATGTCGACTTTGCCATGGAAATAGAATCCGGTAATCCACGAGAACGAGCCACGGATGTCGATGATTATCCATTCGAAGTTCTCTCGACGGAAGAAATTGTACAACATATGGTTGATTCTATAAAAGAAGTCAATACAGTAGTCGAGGTACGTTAGACTAATATCTTTTTTAAGCATAGTTAAAATGTTCGACGTTCGATGTTTCAAACATTAGATCGAAGCTATCGAACATCAAAATGGTTTTATTTATTAATTATGTTATGAGATATAGTCTATAAATAAAATATGTTCATTCAATATGCAATGCATGTGTTAATGTGTTATGATTATAGAATTTTGTTTGTATTATCATCGATTTTAATATAGTAATGTACAATTTAAAGAAAGTAATCATAATTTTCTTTAATATTTATTGTAAAGAAACAAAACTGTTTTTATAGATACCAGCTACGACAACACGTATTTTATTAAATCACTTTAAATGGGATAAAGAGAAATTAATGGAACGTTTTTATGACGGCGATCAGGAAAAATTATTTGCAGAAGCACGTGTCGTTAATCCGTTCAGGAAAGGTCCTTTGATAAACAGAAGTCGATCTTTTCAAAGTTCTTTGGTAAATCTATCTTTAAAGCTTTACTGTGGTAATCCAACGTTATCGTATTATCTAGGGATTGGAATTCTTTTGAATAATTACAACTTCTTCTTTGATTGTATATATAATATACAATTTTATAATTACAATATATATAACTTACGATAAAATAAATTATATATGACACATCGATTGTTATTTATGATACACAAAAATTGAAATATTACATAGCATCCATTATTATTATTCAACAGTCTAGAAGAATATTGACAAATGGAACGGAAGAATGTGGGATTTGTTTTATGATCTTACCATCTGCGGTAAGAATTTTACAATCTAAAGTATCTTCAAATTTTTAGTGAGTGTATTCTCACGTAGTATACTATACTACTATCCTGACATTGACATTAAAAAATACTTCAGATGATGACTGGTCTCGAATGTGGACATCGTTTTTGTACTGATTGTTGGGGAGAGTATCTTACGACTAAAATCATGGAAGAAGGTGTTGGTCAAACTATTGCATGTGCTGCGCATGCTTGTGACATTTTAGTTGACGACGCAAGTGTTATGCGACTTGTTAAAGATTCAAAAGTGAAATTGAAATATCAACACTTGATCACCAACAGTTTTGTTGAAGTAAGTGTCTAATATTATTTTTTATTATTAAATCTTTATAATTTATGGCAATAATAAATCGTTTTTCATTTTGTAGTGTAATAGACTGTTAAGGTGGTGTCCATCGCCAGACTGTAATAACGCTATTAAAGTACAATACGTAGAACCAAGACCTGTAACTTGCAAATGTGGAAACACATTTTGTTTCCATTGTGGCGAAAATTGGCACGATCCTGTAAAATGTCACTTACTACGTGAATGGATAAAAAAATGTGACGATGATTCCGAAACATCAAATTGGATTGCTGCGAATACAAAAGAATGCCCCAAGTGCAATGTCACCATCGAAAAAGATGGTGGATGTAATCATATGGTCTGTAAAAATCAAAACTGTAAAGCTGATTTCTGTTGGGTATGTCTTGGACCTTGGGAGCCGCATGGTTCCAATTGGTATAATTGTAATCGTTATGATGAAGAAGAAGCTAAAGCGGCAAGGAATGCACAAGAGAAATCCAGATCGGCTTTACAAAGATATTTGTTCTATTGTAATAGATATATGAATCACATGCAATCCTTGAAGTTTGAAAGCAAATTGTATGCTAGCGTGAAAGAAAAAATGGAAGAAATGCAGCAGCACAATATGTCTTGGATCGAGGTACGAGTATCTTTATACACTGTTTTCAATTTTTTTTGCTCCCTGTATATCACTTCCATGCAATAATTATTATCTTATTTTTGTTTTTAGGTGCAATTTCTGAAAAAAGCAGTTGATATTTTGTGTTCTTGTAGGCAGACTCTCATGTATACTTATGTCTTTGCCTATTATTTGCGTAAAAACAACCAGTCTGTGATCTTTGAAACCAACCAAAAGGACTTAGAAAGTGCGACAGAATGCCTCTCTGAATACTTAGAAAGAGATATTACAAGTGAAAATCTTGCAGATATTAAACAAAAAGTTCAAGACAAATATAGGTAACTGTATAAATTAAAAGAAATAGGCTTGATGTATTGTCTTGCAAATTAGTATACGTGTGTAATTTTGATTTAAAGATACTGCGATAGCCGAAGAAAAGTACTTCTGGAACATGTACACGAAGGGTATGAAAAGGAATGGTGGGACTATGTGGAATAAGCAGAAAATTGTTTCGATTTTGTTTTGTGGGATGTAAAGTAATGCCCTCTTCCTTCTCACCTCTGCCCCAGCTGTGATAAATCAAAGAAGCTGAGAACAGACAGAAATAGAGCATGTCACTAAGTGATATACGTGTTATATATATTTTAAACACAATGTCATCTATGGCAACATAATATCATTATGACTATCGAACTTATTAAAATTTAAATCTTACCAACAACAGGCTGAATGTAACATACTTTTGATTTATGCTTGCTGTGTACTGTACATGACTGTGCATTTGCTACTATAGCGAACGTATCCTAATGTGGCAGCATTTCTCAGTATCCAAATGAATCTCGTGAGTGCTTTATCACGCTGATAATTTTCGATTATATTATACAATTAAATAATGCGCGATACTGTAAAACAATTCTTTTTAAGAACTAGATGGTTTTCTCAATGTCTTGAATGTTATGAGTTAATTAGATAGTTACATAACATGTTATCTCATTTTTCAAGCATTCACCATATGAATTTACTAGATCATTTTAAGATGAGACTTAAAAAGATGAAACTGAATATTCTAGAAAATTATTCTTTTTGTTCTATTATTTTTCAAACAAATTTTGGTTAAAAATATTGGAAAAAAATATTAAAATGGCTTATTAAAACTATTTATCTTAACATTTTTGCTCTATTTCGGACAACGATACGTCCAGGCTATAACTGCCAATTTATAAGAAAACTTGGTTATAATAATCATATCGTCAGTTTTACAAATTTAAAATTTTGCAGAAAAGAATAACACAATGTTAAACATTTATTTTATTTTTACAAAAGGAATATTTTAACCCGACTTCGATAATTTATCTATTGATCAATAATGCATATGCAAGTAAAATATTGTCATTAAAAACATATTATTTGAGTTCATTGAATGTTGTAAGTTTCTAACCTATCTTTCAATTTCAGTAAAATCGAGTAACAGCAATTATGCTTCCAAAATTGCAAATTAGGTATTACAATTAAAATACCAAAAATTGAATTTCAAATCATAAAACAGAAGGTATTTTTTTATACAAACTATAGTATATAAAGAATTATTAGGGATAATGTTCTTCTTCATTGTTTTTGCACAAGAACAGATTACAGCGATCAAAAGGGGCCAAATTTATGAAGAACAGTATTTTGCAGTCTTTGCATAATTAAGATAAATTAGTGCAAAAGGCAAATGACAGGACATGCTTTTTTATTATCAATGCATTATGCATCGGTATATATTAAATATAATTGAAACGATATATAAAATAATATATTGTACATTAAAAGTCTAAAATCCTTCAAGGTATTATATACTTCATCTATAAAGTAATTTTATAATAAAAATGGTTTATTTTTTAACGATGAATAAGGATAATTTGTTAAATTATTATAATCTAGAAAAAATAATTTAGCGAAGCAATTTTTATTTGAACAACTTTTATATATATAAATATATAGTCAGAAACCGTGTCTTTTATTCTTGTCATATATATATATATATATATATATAT
>JAITYT010001853.1:469843-502099 GCA_025433975.1 Liostenogaster flavolineata
ATTCTTCGACGATAGCATTCCTTTAACTCGATTGTCTTTCACAGGCTACTTTCTCAAATATAACAAAAAATAGAGAAGAATTTGTTCATTTATCGATTATAACTTTCGTTTAATCCTTTAAATAATAAATGTATCTGTTACCAAACGATAGTCTCCATTGAAATTAGTAACTTTTGTTAAAAATCAAGTTCTCTATCTGATACAGTTTGCGAATAATTTTACGACTGTGTTCGTATAAACAATACAAACTTATAAAACAATATAAACAATACAATCGCAGGCAAAAATTATTAATTTTTTGTTTACAACTGTTCTTAATCGCAATATGTGTCGCATGTAATGTGTGTGTGTGTGTGTAAATAATAACCGAGTCTTTTGTAAAAAAAAGAGCTTAATCACAACAGCCTTCGTGTCCCACCTAGTACATGTCTTATTTTGTTGCTGTAAATAACCATTTTCCATTTAACGATACTGATCTCTACATATTACTTCCGATAGAATACATTAATCATGTGCTTTGTAATAGCAATCGATAAGCTTCAACTGCACTTTTATATGCAACTATGTTTTTACGGGACTATGCGTCTCGTATCTCTCGAATAGGGATTAATTTTGCATCTGGCACTAAAAGAGTTAGTAACGCACAAGGCCTTTCACCTTGCGCGATCGCGCGTTTCGTCGAAAAATTCGAAGATACTCTCGATACGCGACGCAACCGGTAGTATCCAATGATCACCATTAGGCTCCGCGAGCGAAGAATTCGTAAACCTTGAGTCGAGACACGAATAACGAATTAGACGTTCTAGACGTCGCGTAAATTCAACGTACGTGACGAGCAGGCGCGCGTGCACAATTATTTCATTCCGCACCGGCGGAGAGAAATTTCAAAGCGTCGGTGTGTCGCGCGTCGACTTTACGTTCGCGATTTCGCGGTAGGCTCAACGTTCGACGGCGTACCTTCGTTGCTCGCGCGTAATTATCCTCGTTCCAAGCTCCTAAATCGCCTTATCAAAAAGGCGAACGCGTCCGAGCGAATTGCTTTACAAGCAGGTGTAGCGGTCGTCGTCGTCGTCGTTAACGGGCGATCTCTCAAGGCGTCTTTACCTTTCTATACCAAACGCGGATAGCCGCCAGTCGGGCAAGATATTACAACTCCACGGCCGGACATGGATAAATTGACGATATGACTCACGTGTAAATGGCATCTAATTGGGTCATTATCTCGCTATCCTTTTTCGGTGCGCGACCGTAAGAAGAAAAACAGCAAACGCCCGTAAACATGGACGCGCGAGATGTCTTCAACGACGAGCGCTTTCGCGGATCGCGAAATTAATCGCGCCTCGTTCTTTCATTCGTTCGCGCAGCAAGGCGCCGTTCTTCGTTCGAGATTCGAACGCGCCAAACGAATTTCGCGTTTTCGTGGGATTCTCTCGAGGTCTTCGATGGAAAATAAGGAGAATCGAGTCGCTCGATTTTGGCTCCTTCGTGCGAAGTGGACCGTGGGAATGCGTCGAAAGGAACGACGGACGATATTTCAGGGGAACTCGGGGCAACCGGGTCTGGATAGATTTTCTTACCGTCATTCATGATACTATGGCACAGCAATAGGATGATTGCCCGGCAGCCGGTGACTAAAGTGGATAAAGTCTTCTATAGTAATTCGAGTCGAGCAGGGCGCAGGAGTGCAGGAGGCCGCGGGCCCTTCGTCGAGATTTTTTTTATTTTTTTATTTATTATCAAAATCGTCACGTTTCTTCGAGTATCTCGACAGAATTTTTTTTCGATCGTCGATTTGCCTCCACTCGCGATCGTTTTTCCCGACTTTGTGACGCGACGCAACGCCTTTCGCGGGTTCCTCCGTAAGAGCGAACACGAGAGTTCGCTCGTGGTCCCTCCAGCGCAGAGGCCTACGCGAATCGTAACGCGAGTCGACGAAACGCCGTTTAAGTAGCTTTTGCGGAGACGAGGGAGAAAGAGCGCGTTACTGTCCGCTTTATGCAAATTGACGCACGCTCGATTCAACGGCGTACGCTGTAGGCGCGTCCACGCACGCACACGCTCGTGCGCTCACCCTCTTGGCCGTCGTTACCCTTCTGTCCGATCCCTTCCTCCATCGGATAACCATTGGATCGGTCTGCAACGTGCCTGTCGATCTTCGAATTTCGACGAAAGATGAACGATGAATTCGGGATCGTAATTGTCCTCGAAATAATCGCTCGCTTTAATTAATTCGTTGTTTTTGTCTGCTTGCAGATGGATTTTCTCGAATTTAATCGGACGTTGGACAACGATTCACGACGAGATATCGTTCGAACCGTTCGTTGTAAACGACATTTTCCTTTCTTTAGAGACTATCGTTCTCTTTGTCGAGAAAATACACGCTTATCGCGCTTAGACGACGATAGAAACGGTAAAAAATCGTGCGGAGAATTAGAGACGGCGTATTTGACGACGAACGTGCACCAACGTGGTTGATAATTCGTATTGCAAAAAGAAATCGCGAGCACGTTCTTCCCTTTCCCCTGTAAACGATTCATTTATTTCCCAGTCAGAAGAGATTTGTTGTACTATTCATCCTTAACCCTGAGTTTTATTACTTCCTCGAAGCTTCCAATCATCCTTTATTATCCCCTTCGTGATAGAAACTCTTTTCTTAAGAGGGGTGGGGGAGGTCGCCTGTTTCGCGGTCCCGTGCGACGTCCCTGAGATGGCAGCAGCACTAACAGATTGACAGACGTACTCATGGTGAAGTGACCCCTCGCTAGTGATTTAGTTATCTTTCTATCGACGCCTCGCTAACTTGGGGATTCGTTCTCGCAAGGGGACCGTAAGAAAAAAGAGGGAAAAGGAGGCGCGACATTGAAGTCGGAAGTGTCGAATCGAAGGAGCCACGTGTTTTTCCTTGAATGAGCTTCCGCCGGTTTAACATCCTATTTAGACGTGATATTATGATTAGGTGAGCAATTGCGAACTTATTTTACCGTTACGCGAATTTTCTCGTCGAAATCTTATCTTTTGATGAAACGACGACGACGAGTCAAGCTCGTGAAAATGCTATCCTCCGTTACGACGTATCCTCCGGTCGACGACGATCAAGATTTCGGTTTACGAAAATGATCGTGGATATTACGTTTTTGATTCAACGACACTCTAAAATGATCGACCTGGTATTTTGCATTATTTTGCAAGTTCCTCCGATCGTATTCGAGGTAAAATACGCGAAAAGTTTTTGTTACTAATTAATCTGAATTTTTTCATTTCTGGTTCTTCGAACATTTCTCCAGACAACTTCCATTGATTTGCTATCTTAGTTTTTTTTTCAGTTGCTCGTCGTATCGGAAATATTTGGAAAACAGAATTTAGAATGTTGCTTTCAGATACGACAAAATAGACTCGTGCACGTATCGTTGGCCAAATAAAATGTAATGGTTCTTTCCGCTGTTCCTGTTTCAATGCCAAAGTAACTGAGAACCGTAACATCTGACACGTCAATCGTGGTTAATTTTTAAACCATGTTAGTGTCGTTTCAATTCGCAGTCACGATCGTACGCGATAAATGCGAAGGAGCTAACCGTAATGTCATTATTACGTACAGTGATCACGGTGCGTTACCGAATTCAAAATACTATATACTCTACTGTGCAGTTAATAATTTTAATATTTAGACACTTTAGAATTTCTGTTTTGACGCGTTGGAATTTTGTTCGAAATGAAATCTGTTTTAAACGAATATTTAGTCTCAACGTTACTGTAATATTTGAATACTTTTAAGAACTCGTAACTTTAGAATTAACAAAATCTAAGATCGAAAATCACATTTAAGCGCAGATATACACTGCGACAAATATTCTAATGATATTTTGTATCGAAGTCTCTCTCTTCTCTTAACGATCGCTTCGGCATTTTTGTTAGAAGTTATCGAAGGTTTTTTAATTCGTTGGGCTAATTCGATTCGTACGTTTTTGATACATTTTATAAGTACAGATATTATTAATTATTATAAATTTGTAAATGGTGCTTTTTCCTATAATAATGAAATTAAATGATAACCAACCGTAACGTCGAACTATCTCAAATTATAGTTTTATCATCTTGAAAGCGTTTTAAATCTTTCATACATTCGAATAGATAAAGCAACGAGGTACACGCGTGTTAAAGTAGAAACCTAGTAAAAAATTAATGTGCCAAACAAGTTGGTGATTTATCGCGTAATTTTACATGAAGCTTCTTCTATTTGTTCTTATGAGCGACAGATTTATTGAGCTTTCAGATGTCGCAAGATGGTCGTCCTAAGTGAATAATTTTACCGTAGTTGTAAAAATCGAACGATCGAACGGAAGGTCCTTAAAATAAACGTATAAAACGGTTTTGCGTTTGTTATATTTTTTCCATGTTTTCTACAATACGCGTCGTACATATTTAAGAAAACTCGAAGTTTAGAAAATGTTCGAGGATCGCTAAGCGTCCAGAGGATGATAATTAATTCACTAATCGTTTAGAATCATGGTACTAAATTAGCAATGGAAATTTCTTTCCTTGAATATCAAAATTCTATTTTGACCATCGTACGTAGGATAAAGTGTTATCGCGTGAGTACTGGTGCAAGATTAACACGCGTATATTTGTTTTTACTCCTTCGTCGAAGTGGAAATCAGTCGAATTCCCATCAATTTCACAAAGGGAAATACTACACTCGCATTTGCGTAATTTTTAACTCGACTTATACGCGAATAGGAACGCCATTTTAATATCGAGACAAGAGAAGGTGGAACTTCAAATCGAACTCAGTCGGATGCGATTCTCTCCAACGCGTGCGTATAAAATTTAATAAATAACGCAAACAGTGCGTGACTCTCGATACGCAACAACATCAACGATTTCGCACCTCTTGTCGGTTGATTGCCCCTCGAGAACACGTCGATGACGTCGGTACGCCTGATGACTCACTACGTTCGACCGGTGCACGCGCGAGCGCAAACGTGCGCTATCTACGACGCATTCGTAAAACGCGCCCGATACACTTATCGTAGATACGAATACAATGGCGCTCTACGTTTCGAACTTCCCGCGCGAACGTCCTTGGGATGGCGCGAATTTCGATTCGCTCGATAATTTACTCGACGGTATTTAACGAAGTTTTCTCCACGCGTCTTACGTCACATTGAATCCTAACCGTCTCGATGCAGCGCGTTATGTAATTCATCGTAATTTTCGAATGGGTTATAATTTCAAGATATATAAATTATTTCTACCGGAACGTCATCGAATATCGGTCTGACAGGAAGCGTGTTAACAGGATAATCTTCGTCGAGCTTGGAAGAATGCATAAACTCTGACATGTTTACGACGATCTATGCCATCGGTGATACATTCTTGATTGTCCTACTAAACGGGGTGTGCCACTGGTGGTACAAACGGATCTAATCACAACTTTTTTTTGTTTAATAAAATTAGGAAAAAATGTACTTGAAATACGTCAAATTTTACGTACTTGAAATATTACAGGACATTTATGGACGTCTTAATTTAAAAACAAGATGAACGGAAGGCGATGGAAGTAATTTTTAACTTTCTTCCCCCCTTTAGAACGTTATTTTGAATCGGTGAATTTTGCATCATGATATTTATTAATAGGATTTGTTTAAAATATTTGAGGAGCAATTTGACAAGAGTAATTGCTCGGTACGTTTAAGTCAATTGCTCTTCGTCTATTGGGAATAATATCATAATATCACATGCTATCTGTTGTATTAAAACTTCATTTGCATACTCGTCTGATTGAGCGGTGCGGACAAACAAAGATATATAGATTACGACGATAATTTAGAGATAGAACTGATACATTGGTTTACAGAACAATGAACGTATTTCTGTTTGTTTTAATTTTAGTATTGCAATTTTCTAAATAATTTTAATTTTAACTTTATTTGTATCTCGAACGATACAAGTATCGGTAGTAATACATGTATTTTTAATTGGCAGAGATATATTTGCGTCACGCTTATTAAAGAATCGAGAATCGTGATTTGTGAACGTAGATAAGTTTATTTATTGGGAAGAAAAAGAATATTGCAATTGGTTACGGCGATCTATAATGAGCATGGGGAAGGAGAGAATGATAACGCGACAAGAAAATTAATCACGTAATTGTTACGTTATCGTTAAAATGACGTCGATGTTAAGTAGTGTTGATACAATGCAGATGTATTTTCGTCCGAATTTGACGGTATAAATTACGTATAAATTTACAAAATGTGTCTTTCTTTCTATCTATTGGAAATTATATTTGTCATTCGGAAGGTAGATAATACGAGAACAAGAGGAAATCGTAATTCATAATCGTGTCTTGTTTTTGCTTTTTATAATTACGAACCGTCGACGTTCGATTAAATTTTAAAGCGTCTTTTCAGGAAAAGAAGCAGCCTGCATAACGAATCGTACAAAAGGCAGCAGGATGAAGTTATATTATCTTACAAACTTACCTTATTTTTCAATAAAATTTTCTAAGTAATATCGGCGAGACATTAATTATACCACGATGAATCACATAGGAGTATACCGAGTCCCACTTTCCAGTTATCTTAAATCTTACGGCAAACATTTTTGCACTTAACACGATTTCTTCTGCATGTGAATATTTCCATATAACCACGTATGCTTTTTCAATGTTGATGAATTTACAATTAGATTAGCGACGCCGCGTTGCAATAATATGAAGAACGTCTTTCTGATTGTTTACCAATAAATCTTTCTTCGAACTGTGAATCGCGTCGTTTTCACTCACAAGAAACTACACACACGCGTGCATACTATTACAACGACGTAGCGAGAGGGATGCTTTTGAGCTCGCTTAAAATACAATGCGCCGCATTGTGCGGCAGTTAAAAATGCAAAACATCTTTAAAAGTGCACCTGTGCAACAAACACAAATTAGCGACGATATACGCGCGACCATCTTCGGTAGCTCCGTGATATGAAAATTAGCAATCTTTGCGTTTTCAGTTAGATTCTATATGTAAATTAAAAGTGGGCTGCCGTTTCGAAAAACTATTATTAATACTACCTCGTTATCATTTTTATTTATTCAATCTATCTTGCTTGTGATTACACAATCGAATTTCACAGTTCGTTATCTTCCAAGTAAGTAATATCCGTCTGTCAACTGAGTTTGCTCACTTCGTATCTGCCGACATTGTCACTATGTGTAGGAAATTATAGACCGTATAAATAGAAATTTAACATGCGGACGTCGATCGTTTTACGAGTCAACATAGTCGCTTTTAATATGAAAAATAGGACAGATCGTATCGATACATTCTGCGTCACGTGTTACAACGTGTTATGTTGCGTGGCAGCGAACCTGTTAAATCATGAAGTCGTAGTATTGAATTCGTACAAGGCGACATCACATAGACCTCAAATCGTCGTCCCTCTTCTTCATCAATCGATGTCATGCGATTTGGGTTTGCTCGAGATTTATCAATAATGGGATCGTGCCTGCAGCGTCTTACGAATTCCAAGCTCTAGCCATCGCTCGATTATCTCTTAAAGCCGTCTTAACCCCTTGATATAAACTGACGTCTGGGAGACGTCGTCATTCATTTCACGTGTCATTGTAAACTTTGACGTCTCTGAGACGTCAAGAACTGCCTCCGGTGGATGTTATGCAGTATATTATTAGATTATTCAATTATTTCGCTCGTTCGTCGATTTTGTTTTTGTTTAGAATGTTCAAGATGCTCCACCTTTCCTTCCCTTCTCAATAGTACCGATAACGAGACGCGAATTTTAAAATAAAATGTTCTGTTTCTAAGCTTGCACATAACTGTTCAGTTGAGCCAAATTAAATAGCATTTTTCGGACGCATCTAATGTCGTTTTATTTGTATGTCAAGGGGTTAAGATTTTTCGGAAAAGAAATTTGCAAATACATTTAGCCTGGTCTGATTCTGTATTTTCATTCTTATTTTTTTGAAACAAAAATCGAAGCGATGCCAATCCGAACGATAGAAAGCTTCAATGTCGCGACATTAAGAGTCCTATTCCATACACAAGGCGACGAATATTATCAGAGGTGCGTAGCTAATCCTTCATGGTTTGATTTGTTACGTTGCTTAGTTTCGCACATTCATCTCGGTGTTTCAATATCTAAACTTGTCTCTCCCTTCTTTTTTCCACTTGTTACTTGATTCTCGTTCTCGAGAATCGTTACTTCTCCTCTCGTCTCCTTGCGGTGAATATTTTCAAAGAAACGAAAGAGTGGGGATGTAGAGGCGTCTCGATCTCTCGTATATAAGCTTTGTCCTCGGCCGTCTCGCTTTGGTTGGTCCCATACCGGGCAACTTTTCCAAGACTTGGCAACTTGCACACTGTAAGTCCCATCTTCGATATTACGATATTAAAATGGCATTAATGAGAGTAAAGATCTTTTTATCGGTACGACGATGACGACGATGGCGGCGAAGCAGCGCCGGGACGCCTCTACTGGATGACGCGTTTTTGCGAGTGAAAAAACGTGGCAAGAAAAATTGAAAGCGCAAATTTGCAAGATGGTGAAATCTCACGTTCGAATTCTCCTCGTGCGCGTGTGTATATGTGACTTTCTTGAAGAGAAGGAGATGAATGCTTCTTCGCGATAAAATAAGCATAAACAGAGTTGCGGAATTTCGTCTTCGTCATTGTCGTCGTCGTCGTCGTTGTCGTCATATCATCATCATCCTCACCATCAGCCATGTACGAATCCATGATACTGTTTTATCACAAAATAAAAGGAGAATCGCACGGTGACAATTCTACGTAAAGGAGATATGTTAATCTCACACACCTCACGATTGCGCATATATTTGCTTTTTATCGTAGTACTCGATGGCTAAATTCACTCATCAAAAAATTACGTACCACTTTTGATTTTAACACGCGTTCACTGTTTGTGACTTTTAACAAACACGATCGTAAATTACGTTACACTTAAAAAGCCGTTTTTCAGGCTATCCTTATCTTTATCCCGCGAAAAGAGAAGTCGATAACGTGATGCGTTAAAAAAGAAACAATCCTTTTTGCGAAAAATTCTTTGTGCTCGAAAGCACACGCGGTATTCCTTTGTTTTTTTTTCCTTTTTTCGATCAATGACAAATCTGGAATATGAGTTAGGATAAGTTTAGAACTACAAGGCAATAAGTTCCATATGGAATAGGGTTATGCGTACTTCGTATGCTTTCCGTCACTACTATACGTTGATACTTAGAGACTGCGGAATCTAGCCGGTTGCAACGACTCTTACATTTATTGAATAAAACTAAAAAATCTGGACCGGTCGTTCGCTTGATTAAGTATGCGATAGCGGTCGTACGAGTGCGTGGAACGTATTGACTAATCGTTTGTAAATTCTTGTTAGTGTTCAACTTGAATCGTTGAAATCAGTTTCAGTTCATTTAACCCTTTTATCGATAACCAGTTACCCTTGTACTCTTTTGCATATATTTTTCCTCCCGGTAGAAAATTTTAGTATTTCTAGTAGATCTTTATTTGACATACTTATTAATGTTTATTTTTATTTTGAAATTTCACTATTAGAAAACTATTAAGACCGGACAATAATGGAAACTATACGTTTTGTATACTCATAGATAAATAAAATGATTGTAAGAAATTCTATGAGCGATCAATGAGAATAATATTTTAGTATAGAAATATATAAAATAAATGATAACAAACGTTTATATAATTTCCACCGTCTACGATGTTACATTCAATACATTAAAAAATACTTCAACGTTTTCGACACGATCAAATTGGGTGTCCGCATATATCAGAACCGGATAAATCTTACATTAATCTAGAATCAATTTATGTCCGTCGTTGCTGGACATAACGGATACTATGACGTCTTCTATATGTCAATTGGAACTGTTTTAAATTATGATTCATGTTTGAATTATTCGTATCAGACATTAAGAAAATTTTTAAGACCTCGTAAATTTTGTTCCCGGGTTCTTTTTTCATTGTGTATTCTATTGACTGTGTTTTTATTTATATGAAATAACTTTTAATAATCAATGCTAATTGAGTTATTTTTCGCAGATTTCGATAAAGGACGGATTAAAAGCAAATGATCGATCGATCGTTAATTAAAAGATAGTCATTTAAAGTTTAATGTGGGATATATGCATTCATCGTGACAAAAATAAGCTAATTTTAGATAATTCACTGAGTTGAAAAACGTTAACCGTACTTAATAATTCTTTGCGAGTAAATACGCAATAACATATTTTAAATAGATCATATCATATGAGTGTAATTATTTAAAGCCGTGCAAATGTTTACTATTTTATTTTATAATCTCGTAGCTTGGATTTTAATGAACTAACCGATATAAATATTATATCCTTCCCTTGTGGATTTTTAAAACAAGTACCGACTATATCTCCTTGCTTGTATAAAACACACGTATAGATATATACGATTTTTCTAGCAACAGGCAACAGTTAACGAACGTTCAAACGCTATTGGAAACGCGCGCACGATTGCCATATTCATTCGTATAGTTGAACAGTCAACAACGCAACGTCAAAAATATCTTAGTCGTCCTTCGAGTGCGTAAGGAGTAATCCTTGCTCCAGTCAGGGCGAGGCCGATACGTGTTCTTTGGCGCGCCGTTTCTCCAGGGACCTCGACTTTGCACGCCTTCCGCCAGCCAAGGATTCCTTTTTCTTTCTTGTTTTTAATTCGTGCGAATTAACGAGCCGACAGATTCGTCGATCAATTTCATGATCTTCCAAGCGCGAGTATAGATTGAAAAAAAAAAAAAATTCACGACCATATGGCGTTCAAACGAAATGACCTTCGATTTGTTGTGCTTCCTTGAAGGCACTCCTTACAACGAAGTTAGATCTGAATACACAGTGAATGTGATTGCACTTTGAAGCGTGAAAACAAGCATTAACGAGAATCGGTTGATGATCTTATCGCGTTTATTTTAGATTGAGTCGTCAATTTTAACCGACGAAGATTCGTGCTATGTATTAGTGTACTTTTTCGACAGTTTTCTCTTAACAAAGAATGGTATACATAGATACGGATATACACGTGCAGCAAATATGTACTATATAGAAGCATCAGTGTTTGTACAAAAGTTAGCTGATACAGTTTCAGATTTTGGATTCTTTGTTCCTTTTCCTTCGATTTACGACGAATTCATACTTATGAAATTTTATTTAAGAAAAGTATTGGAAAATCGTATCTTTCGTTACTTGCAATTTGGAAGAATTGAAATCGCTATCGTTATTAATAACGAGTGAAATTAATTTAATTCAGTTTGATGAAATAAAAATAAATACGCGCTCACAAACTCACGCACAAGTTTACAAACTCGCGTATTTCCATCCGGATTCCGAAAACGATTTTCATAGATCGGCAACACGAATTTAATTTTCTTCTTTCATTTATACCGTAAAGATGAAAAAAAAACGTAGTTCCACGCAGGAAATTCCAAGGAAGGTTTAAGAACGGTTATTCGACCGGTCGTTAGTAGCTTTAGTGTTAACGATCGATTCTAAACGATCAACGATTTCGAACGTCAGAGTGCATCAAGCGCAATTTACTTTAAATACGTATGTACGTATCTACGTGCCATAGGTACGTTCGCGCGTGGAAATACATCGCGGTAGGGACGACGATAGCGCGATACAGACGCGAGACAAAAGCGTGAATCAGTTAGTTCAGTGGGAGGTGGCAGGTAGCTCTTGACCACTTTGACAGTCTACCGTTCACTTCGTCTCCAGGCATCGTTTCACGCGGATAAAACGTATCGTTCGCTAAATGTACGAAAATCACGATATCGAGTTCGAAGACGCGCGCCAATTCGAGATAAGCCTGTTTGCATGGATACTGGGCCACTCGCCGTGACAAGGGTAAGTCGAGCGATATCGTGGACATCGAGAGGAAACGGATCGACTTTTCGATCGTCGATTCGATCGAAAATCATTCGAGGATCGTTCGTTGAATCGAGTGAACCGGTAATTTTCCTCGCGTAATACGCGTCGGCTCCTTGATATCGCTCGATCGTGGGATCGCCTTTGCTTCCATCGTGTTTTTCGTTGCCCTTTGCGAACGCGCTCTTACGTGGACGACGACGCCGCTAATGTCAACAAGTAAACTTCGAACGCGGCGCAGAATCGAGGAATCCAAAATTGGAGTTCGTGGGTCGCGATTTACAAAATCGAAAGTAAGTAGATGTACGTACCTAGGCATCGTAGAATGCGTCGAGAAATTCATTTTCTTGAAGATAGTCCATATAAAGTTGTGTTTATTTCCGAATTTTCATTTTTGAGTTTCCATTACACAGAAAAATATTACAAAGTTGTATTATTTATTAAATAGGATTTCTATAACCGTGGCTATGGATAAGCGATCGTTCTTATTCTACAATTTCATTTAGCATTCATCGTAAAGATCGTTCCTGGGTGCACATTATTTTTGGTACTTATTTTAATCGTTTAGAAAAAAATATCGAAGTTTAGGCTCTGCAAGTATCGAGAAAAGAAATTGCATCGTATCTTATGTAAAAACCAAACATTCGTACCTTTTTAACATCGTTGTTGCAAGTTTCGACGTAAGAGATTAATTATCCACTTCCGTAATATAACGAACATCATTCATATGTTTCTCATTATAAATTCATACCTATTAACGCGATAGCATTGCATTGGTCAATTGTACCTACATCGTGAATAAAGAAAATTTATGTAATGATTAATAGCGCTACCAGGCGTATACTTGAACTTCAGATCGCGATGTAAATTATTTGAGGCTACCTTGACGTAGTCCACAGAGAATTTAATCTGTTTATTTCTCTGACGGAATATAGTACTTTCTCACGAGCAGATCCAAGAAACGCGTCATAAGCACGATCTACCTTGGAAGTTGTGTTAATAATCTTAGAAAAAAAACATATCAAAGTTGCATCGATCATCATCCAGTGGAAACGTTGCTTATACGTCGATCTTATTGGATTTTCTTTGGGATCGTAACGCGAGAGATAAGATCGTTAGATCGAGAATTAGATGCATCCACTTCCAGGACTGAAGTCTTACATCCGCGCTTACAGCGCGATCACTTTGCGTAGTTACATCGTTAAATTCACCAATCGGATAGGCTTCTTTTGAAATTTTAATGTTTGAACGTTGTCATCGTGCGCTTGAAGCAGCCTATTGGTGGTGGCTGGCCCATGATAAATAATACGGATAAGTAGTCCTTCGTCAATCTACGAGAAGGAAGTAGCATCATTGTAACTGGCATTACACGCCCGGCGTGAGTAAAAGCACATATCGAGCTATCAATCGCGTTGGGTTTTTCCATGAGTTCAGCGCGTGCAGAAAATTTTCCAAATACATGCGACACGAAAGCTACGTGGGCCATCCGGAGTCTAGGGGTTGATTCCTCCTTTGGACAGCTCGCCGCTCCTCTGAAAGACGGACAGGTTTGCGAAACGCGAATCATATTACAATTTCGATCGAGAGAATGCGTGATCGCGTTTCTTCTTTTACATGAACCTTTTGCCATGCTTCCTTCCTTCCTTATTTCTTTTTCGTTCGTTCGTTCGCATCGATTCGAAAAAAAACTCTCTTCTTACTCCGGATCTTAATTCCAACGTGGATGATTCTTCCTCTTCCTTATTTGGGCGAATCCATTGGCAATGAGACCGATTATTACTCCTTCGCGAGTCTGACGATAATTACAAATCGTTTTGCTTTTTAGTACCTGGAGTTCGAAGCGTTGATTAGAGCTTTCAAAAGTGGCTTGACCTCGTTTCAATGAGACGCTTCGACTCGTGATCGAAAAGGCGATGAGTCGCTACTCTGCCTTCTTGTCGAGCCTATGATCGGGAATTGGTCTATCACGACGTCGAGGACGGGAATCCGTACGAAGCGCGTATTTTACAATACATCAATGATTCGACGCAGTCACGGTTCTAAAATACATGCATCGATGTTTGTTTTAATGGTTCATTGGGCGCGCTAAATACTTCCGTATTTAAAAAAAAAACCATATTTTTACGTTCGATACGCCTTGTTGAAGTTTTTTTTTTTATCATAGACGATGATGGTAGCAACAATGATAGCCAATAAATTGGCCACTCGTTGCATAGTTTGGACCGCCAGACTGGACCGTAGAATTATTGTTCTCCATTTCGCTCGAAGGAAAATAATCGTTCGATCCTTTTAATATTTTTGAAAATTATTAGAATGAGTGTAAGGAAATTCGTTGCAAAAAAGCTTCTACGTTTCTTCGCCGTAAACGCGTTAGGAAGTCCGTGAAACTTCGAAGATACGTATTGCATCTTCAGCAGTTTAAGATACATTTTGATAAAGAGGGACATATGAGACCGCAGGGACGATAAGTCACTTAGGATGAGATACAGCGTCGATGATAAAATATGCAGATGATAGAGCTCTACGATTCAATTGATAACTCGACATACATTATTTCCGACCGGTAGGGACGTCTCTTTGATTAAGAGAAAAGAGTATACGTACGATGCGTATTGCTTTCTATCTCTAGCATTTCTGTAATCGCGAGATAGCTGTTAGTTTATAAATTGGCTCGTTAGTAATCCATTAATATCATTACAAAATAAGAAGCTAAGATTTTCACTGATACTCGCTAGTAAAAAATTCCTTTAACAGACGTATCGCCAAAGCTGTTTTTTTATCACTACCACGGCATCATATTTTTGACACTTTTCACATACAGATTTGTACCGACGGAAAATGAATAGATACCGAATGAACAATTATTACTGTTCTTACAACGTGCGAGGTAATGCAACGAGTCAGTCGAGTACGTAATATCAGAGTAGTCGTAATCGTGGCTAATTGCACGCTAAAGATACGAATCGAACGAAGCTATTGATTTATGCATATTCTAGCGCAATTTTGTAAGTTCGTACGCGCGTTCAACATACCTGCCGGACAAATTGTAGATCGCAATTGAACTCGAACGACCATTGAACTCGATTCCACGACAGATAATTGACAATTCAACCGATGCAATTAACTATACGGCGTCGTGCGACGACCCCAATGTGCGTATATAACTATCGATAACTTACCATCGACAAGAAACATAGTTAAATTAATTACCACCATCGGACATGGGTCATTGTACTTACTGTCTATGTATGCGTCTTTACGAGAATTCGGCAAATAAGAGAACTTAGTTTAAAGTCACCAAATTTGAAAAGAAATCCGCCAAGAAGTTCCAAGCTGTAAAGACTGACTTCAAGATAGATCGATATCGTAAGAAATAAAAAGATATAATCTTACAAAAGCGTTCTACGTTTCTGATAAGTAGGATGTACTCGGACTTAATGTATTACGTTATGTTGTTTTCCTGAATTCATTTTTCTTATCGAGATTTTTATTTTTAAAAGTCTTCGTTTGTTTGTATCGCAATAATGTCCATCTTTAGTACGCATTACCGTAGCGCATCTATCGATTGACAAAAACGTCATATTTGTAATGATCATTTGTCGTCGATAGTCTCAAAGTAAAATTTATTATTACTTTGCGGCTACAAGGAGGTTAATTATCGACCCATAGTGAAAGAGCAAGATGTTTCGTGTCGAGAAAAACCAACGGAAAAGTGCGTTGGATATAATTGCGAGAGTACATATACACATACTGTGTCGCGGGAAGATCTTGAAACGACGCGCGTGATGCCGGCCTGTTAGAGAGTATTTAGTACAGGATGTCCGCCATTGTTCACTAATGGACAGTCGTTTTCTGGAACGCGTCTTAAACGTGACACGCCTCACTCTCAATTACATCGTTGAGCTTCCATCGCTTGTAATGTCAAGACAATGATATTTCTTTTGGGAAAATCTTACTTGTTTGCTAAGTGACCAATTTACTCGTCGCTTCTAACGATAATACCTAAACTTTGGATACCAGTATTATCAATATTAGATACTTTGCTCGATAAGTTGTAAGGATTTGCGTTGAGAATAAAATTTTCATTAAAACGTTTTGGATGAAGAATAAATTAATACAATAATTTAATGATTTACGGTGTCGTGATGTTGAATGAAAAAGCGCTATACGATCGTAGATCGTAAGGACGATTCATCAATACGTGCTTCTCATCGTGGATGGTTTAATATGATTTATGATCATTGTTGCAATAATTTAATCGCGTTTGAAATGGAAGATGATCGTGATACACGGCCTATTAAATTTGTAATTGTTTAAAACTTAACGGTATAGATTATTAACAATTTTAATAGGTATTAATAACGAGTAAATTAATTAAAACAGATATGCAATTTTTTTAACTGACAGTTTCAATTGCCGATAAATTATCAATATTTGAGTTTCTCATGTGTGCACACGTATTATTGTTAGTTCTACTTTAAGATACTTATATCTTGATGGGATTAAATGCAAAGATTGCGCGATCAAAACACTCTAAGATAATTAAATTAATAATAAATGTTAATGAAAAAGTGTTTTTTATTGGGTTAAAATACTATTTTCAGAAAACTACCCTCAATGACCGTGTGGCCTAACGGATAAGGCGTCGGACTTCGGATCCGAAGATTGCAGGTTCGAGTCCTGTCACGGTCGAAAGGGCTTTTTTTTTAACCTCAAATAAATTTTGATGTAGTTGGGAATCAGATTTTTTGCCATTATTTTTAAATTGTCTAGTTTGTCGTGTTAGTCTGGTATGAGATTTATTCATATTTTTGTTATAGTTGATGAAGATATGATGATTATTTTATATTTATTTTGTCGGTATCTATCTTGAATTTTAAAACATTATAAAATAATATTGTACATATAGTGTATACAGATTTATAGATTATATACTAGTCATGGCAATGTTCTATTAAGCTTTTTAATTCTTAGTTGTTTACTCGATTGCAGACGAAATAAATGATCTTCTTGTTTCTGTTATTGAAGGAAAATTTTCCACTTCTGTCTTTCTTTAAGTTGCTCTTATTTTGTCGTTTTATACTAATCATGGCAATTACTTTTTTTTAGTAGTTTATGCATTTCTTCATCTTAATTTTCATAAGCTGATCTTTTTTTTGTGATGTTCATGTTAAGATTTACGAGGTTTAAATTGCTATGCACGCGTGTAGTAATTGATTTTAAGAAAATTGCGCACATAGCAAAATGTTATGCAAAGTGTAGTTTATTATATTTTAACGTTTAGGAAAAAATAGTGGAAATACCTAATAATTAATAATCTTAATGTCATATAATTAAACAATAATTTGTTGACTTATGTTAACGTTGGATCACTTTATTTTTAACTGTTATTCCAGCCGAAAATATAATCAATACCAACATTACTATATCTATATATATTTGTATTAATCCGGTAAAATGTTAGAAGATGCGCGCGCTCAATAGCATAACATAAGAAATATTCTACAATAATAAACTTGTGCAATATTCTTTTGGCTCTAATAAAATAGACCAAATCGAATCAAAATGGGGATTCGACTTTACTTTGTGCATCGTTAAAGAACGTAGCACTTCAACTGTTCATATTGCATCATCATTTTCTTCTTCACCTGTTTCAATAATCCTTCAATTGTTTTTATTCGTTCATTAATATCGGCAGTTATTATTTTGACGACGAGTACGTGTAGATGTTATAATTGCGTTCATATTTAAAAGAAAAGAGTGAAGTGATAATTCAACTTTTTTAATTTTTACTTATTTATTTAGTTTTTAAATTTAGTATTTTATATATTTTATACTATTGCCATAATTTGCTTAATGATTCTCATAAAATTGAAATTCTTTTAATGTAGGGCTATTCGGATCTCGTAGCGTGGAATGAATTATATCATTGCTTTCTTCATTTAATTATTTTTGTGATTATAGCCATTCTTAATACATTAACTGGAGAAAATTAGCATTCATATAGTAACTGGATGCAAATTAGCTTCCGTTTACAAACTGCCTCAACAATTGCTTTATTATCTTCTCCATCATTAGGAAACTTGCAAATCATGTCCTTTAAAGAACGTGGCAACCTACGCCGGTTATCAGTAATATTACAAATTAACCCTACTTAACCCCCTAATATTGACTTAACGCACGTGATACTGTTTCTTCATAAAATAATCTATTTTAGTAGGCAAGAATGTAAAATCTCTTAGTCTTCCGTAATTATATTATCGAGAATGTTATCGATTGATCATTACTAAATGTAATTTTACATCATTGTACATTAACTTTCTTATTTTGTATATGAAAAGTATATAAAATGAATCTCAAAAATACAATATAAGCGACTCTACATAATAATAAAATTAACGGATCATTTGTTTCAATATCTTTCAGCTCGCAAGTGAGCGCAGGACTTAGCCCCGCCGACGAGCAGCAGCAGATCAGCATAGATTTAGCAGGAAGACTTCGCCAAAACTCAAAAATCATCACCAAAACAAACAAGATACACGACAAAATTTACCGTTGATCACAAAGAAACCGTATCTACTGCTTTCGCAAACCAGATTCACCCCACCGCGTCGACATCGTAGAATGGTAGAAGGTGAATTCGATTTAAAGCATAATAGTAGTAAGTATCATCTTGATGGTAATAATACGTTATATAAATTATTAATAATACGATTACTTAGTTCGAACATATTCGAAGCAAACATTTTACTCCACGCCGATATTCATTTGTTTCAGAGTGTCATGTAAAAGACGAGCGCCCAAACGGCTGCGGTTCCAAGGACCTTGAACTAGCCCGTTAGTATAAATACGCATAGATAATTAGAAAATGAGAATATTTTGCCACATCTATCTACATATGTATACTTTTCTGTAGGAATTGGATCAAAAGGCAAGACTTTAGATCCAGAGAAAGGAGCCTTTATTAAAGCTGACTTTGAAAAGGCAATAGAACTTACCGGTTAGTAAAGTACAACTTTGACATAAAATAATAGAATGATAATGGAATAATTCAATTTAAACTATTCATTCGAATAATTTTTCTAGAGTATGGAAAGTTTCATTATTTCCTGCTCGCAGTATGCGGGTTCGTCAGCACTAGCGAGGAAATGGACGTAATTTCAATGTCCTTTATCCTTCCAAGTGCACAATGTGATCTAAAACTTGATACTCAAGCGAAAGGATGGCTCAATTCGATCATCTTTATTGGCATGATGGTCGGCGCGTACGCCTGGGGCTCCGTGGCAGATGCCCTAGGCCGTCGCAAAGTCCTCATTGCTATCTCATTCATGAATGCTCTGTGCATCGTAGCCTCGAGTTTCAGCCAAAGCTATGAACTCTTCATGTTTTTTCGCTTTCTAAATGGTGCTGCGTAAGTAGTGTTTATATTTTATTAGATTTATACCGATGTTAATGTTAATAAATCTTATGTAAATAAATGAATAAATCTTTCAGTCTAGGTGGAAGTGGACCAGTCATTTGGTCCTATTTCGCCGAATTTCAACCGAAGTCAAAAAGAGGTTCGATGCTGTCTTTTATGGCAGCATTTTGGACTCTTGGAAACCTCTTTGTGGCTGGTAAATATTATACTTGAGAATTTAGTTCTTAAACATCGTATATTTATGTATTAATAAACTTATAGGATTAGCGTGGTTGATAATCCCTAACGACATTGGCGTTTCGAGTGCATCATTCGTATATAATTCTTGGCGAATTTTCCTGCTGATCTGTGCTGTTCCGTCCTTCATCGTGGCGGGGCTACTCCTGCTGCTCCCCGAGTCCCCCAAATATCTTTTATCTTGCGGAAGATACGAAGAAGCACTTGATATTTTTCGCGGTATTTATGCTATAAATACTGGCAATCCTCGCAATAGTTATACAGTAAGTATATTAATAAATTCATATTTATGTTATACGATTTTTATGGGTCGCAGTATTTTCCTTAATATTAATGCCATTATCGCGATATATCAAATAAAACAGTTAGTACAGAAATTAGTAAAGAAATAGAATTTGCGAATGATATGTCTATATCTGAACTACTGGTCTGACTAAAGATATTGCGATACTACTTGATTCTGTATCCGTAACAGTAAAACACATTTTAAAATTACGAGCAAAATGAAATTATATATACGTATGTGTGTGCAATGAAAACATATAAATTATATTACGTTATTTTTCATTTAAGGTCAAAGAATTGATCCTCGATGATTTTCAAAAACCAGAACCAACAAAAGCCGTTGTAGAAGAAAAAAGCAAATGCAAGACTATGCTTGGCGACATTATAGATAACAGCCGTCAGCTCTTCGTATCTCCGATTCTTCAATTCACCATCATTTCTATTGTCATCAATTTCACTTTCCATATCGGTTATTACGGGTTAATGATGTGGTTTCCCGAATTGTTCAATCGTTTTGATGAATTCCATCGCGATCATCCGGGCCAAACAACCTCAATATGCGAAGTTACCGATTATGTGGTTAATAAAGGTTCTCATAGCGACAAGAACGTTTGCTCCGATAAAATTGGTGCTTCGGTTTTCCTAGAATCCCTAATTACAGTGGCTTCCGCGATACCAGCCAATATAATTGCTGTTTTAGGAATGGATCGTCTTGGTCGCAAATTCTTTTTAGGTGTGTTATAAAAGCATAGATATAATGCCCATAAAGTATTGTGGTAATACGTAGACAATTAATAATGTTGATGTTTTTTAAAGTATTTAGTACTCTTTCATCTGGACTCTGCTCAATCGGGTTATACTTCGTGCAGAATAAATTACACAATTTGATCGTTTCGGCGGTCTTCAGTGGCGTAATAAGTTGCGGTAACGCAGCCCTTGACTGTCTGATTACCGAGGTATTCCCAACACATCTACGTGCAACTGGTATTGCTATTTCAATGGTCGCTGCGCGTCTTGGCGGAATAATCGGTAATATCGTTATAGCTCAGCTACTAGACATGTATTGTCCAGCACCGACCTTCATCGTCGCCGTTCTTTTGATAGGTAATTTCGATATATTTTGATATTAATATTATATGATATAATTTAAAATACACTAAATATCAACAATTTAATGTATATTACTTTGTTACAGGAGGTGGGCTGCTGTGCTTATTCTTACCGAACACAACTCGCGAGCCACTTTCTTGACATTGACCAAAATCGACGTCATTATTTAGTTCATGTACAGTCATGCGTTTGTTTTATTAAACGCAAGTAACGTTAACATTATTGCAGTACGCACATAGCTTCACGCTCATGTTCATATTTGCCTGAAATAAGTTTATAAAAATAATCCGAACAGAATTTTGTTACGTTGTACAACATTTTATCATTTAAACATTTTGATTATGCTTTTCTTTATTCTTGGACAATTTTTCAATCGACTCATAATTATTAAAAAAGTACTACTTCGGTATAATTTAAAGACGAAATGTTTGATCTACAATGAATCAAACATGAAATGGAAGTATATGTATATAGTGAACTCGTTAACATTATGTTAATATCATCTAATATAAACAATTCTCCTATTGAAAATCGAGTATTAATGCTCACTTAATGCAATAGTATTTTGTTAATTTCGAGAAAAAGGTACCTGTTAACAGTATACAAAGAATGTTGTACAATAATTCAATGACCTCGACTGATTAGAATTTTTATTTGTTTTAAACAATAATTGCGTGAGCTTATTTGTTATACGATTCTTTTTGAGATTTTATCTCATTAGAATAAAATGTACAAAGCAAGTTGCGATAATATATATCTAAAAACTGATTTTTCGTAACATAAGAAAAAGTGCAAAAATCTATCATATCTAAAATATCGGCATTGACTGTATACAGATACATGTGATCGTTATACTCTTTTTTTTTAATATCCTACCAAATTAAAAATTTATTCATACAAAGAACAAATTTATTTACAATTGAAGTAAATATAATAAAAAGTTATGAATGAAATGTAAGATGTAAACTTAAGGAAACTTTAAGTAAACTATTCTTTTAATCATTATTTAATTTATTGTTTCACAGAAAATTTCTAATTCCTTTATATTGTATTTAAACTTACACTCTTCTACTATAATAATCTTGCAAATATTATTGACAATCCTCTGTTTAAATTTTTCTTATTAATCCTTTATTGGATTTAGAAGCAGATGACTTTTTCCTCATTCCGCGATTTCGCTTTGCTAAGATCTTTTCTCAGATCAGTTATTGTAAAAAAGTTCATAGAAGTAGAAGTATATGTAAAAAAATCTATGAAACTTTAATTAGGAATTATTATATATTTGGAAATTATTAACTTTGCATAGAGTTAAAGATTTCATATTTTTCTAAATATATCTTACAAAAAATTCACTTGTTTTAAATTCGTTGTTCGACAGTTTTTACGTATTAGAATATAAATGTTTGTATATTGAATTTACAGTTATTTATAATAAAATATGAAATACCGTAATTTATATTGAATTAAAAATTTACAGATTCAAATGAATCCATTAATGAATGTTTCATTAAATCAATGGGAAAAGAAGAAAGTAAAGAATAAAATAATTGGAAGAACAATGTCAAGTTGTTTTTTCAAAGCACTTTTAATGAATATTTATAACCAAATATTACTCTCTCATCATCTTTTCTTTTTGTCTGGCAAGTTTCTTCTTACTTAATTTCTTTTTAGAGGGCTCTTCCTCTGTAGCTTTCGTCACAATATCTTCCTTTTCTGTCAAAATTACTTCAATGTGACATGGAGAACTCATGTACGCTATAACAAAATTTATGTTGTTAGTATATTATACAATTATTAATATCATTTAAACAAATAATGTAATTTTACTAACGATTAATGCGCCCATGAGCTCTGTAAGTTCTCCTACGAAGACACGGAGCATGATTTACTTGAATATGGCTAATAACTAGTCGGTCCACATCGAGCGGCTTGATGTCCGCATTACTTTCTGCGTTCTTCAAAAGTTGTAACAAAAATTCTGCCGATTTCTTGGGCCAACGACCTAATAATATAAATCAACGATATAGTTTACGAGTTTCTCTTAAAAAAATTGAATTCTTTATATTCGTTAATCCTGTAATGTACAATTTTTACACATTTACCTTGTGTAGTACCAAATTGTTTAGCCTGTGCACATCTACCAACACCACCGTTGAATCTACGAAAGGGTACACACTCCTTATGCTCAATTACATTTTTTAAGTATTTTTGAGCTCTTCGCAGAGTCATATTCTTAATGGCGCGTGCCGTTTCATGAGTATTCTGTAATACAAAATAAAAGTTACGCATATTCACATTTTTACTAGTTATATGAACGATGCTGTGTTAATATTATAAGGTTAACTTAAATTTACCTTGAAATGTACACGAAGATTTGAACCTCGTGCCTTACACGATTTCGTCGCATTTAACGGTTCATGAGAATAACGTCCCATTGTATTCTAAAATAACAAGACAGAATTTCTTATTAAGATAAATTTTTGACACAGTAAATATTGCAACCTGGACTTCCGTAATGTATTTTCACAGTCGGATAAGTCATACTTTTTGTAACTATAGAAGTCATATTTTATTATGGGATCTTTCTTTAGAATTATATGTTCAAACATTTTCTACTTATTGAATGATTGTCGCGACTAAAACGTGGATGCAAATAGATTCGTAAAATGTTACGAATTGAAACATACATACCTCTTGATAGCACAAATTTAAAGGAAAGGACGTCACAGAAAACACAAATCTGTTTCCTGTTACATCAGGGCTACCAATGTTACATATTGACTAAGGCTAGTAAGAAATGTCTAGCCAACCAAATTCTCAAGTAAATAAAAATACCGCAGCAAACTAGTAAAATTAAGTTTCTTTAGAAGCTATTCTAAAGTTGTCCAGGTTGGACAATTTTTTAGAGAGGCAATAAATTTTATTTTTATATTCGATAGTGTTTGTTCAATAATAATGTAAATTACTGCACATGCGTACTTTAATCGCGAAGTTTTAACGATTGATATAAAATTACTATCAAGTTTGTGCAATTGACACAGCTTGCCAAAGACTTTGAGATAGATAAAATTTCCGAAAACTTAGGACAACGTTTTTTGGAAGAATAGAAAAGATTATCAAATGTTAATTAAATAAATGCAAAAAGTATGCTTTATTACTTAGTATGCTTTATGCAATGATATTTATAAATATGTACAATTATTTCTAAACACTAAAGAATTTTCAATTCATTCATTATCTAGGAATTACGTTTATCAAAGGGAAATTTTTATTTTACAAATGAATAAATATAGATGTTTTCACATTAATTTAAGAAGAATTAAGGGATGAAAAACTTCTATATTTATAAAAGATAGTAATTATTTTATACGAATTAGTATAACATATAATTTGCTGTCAAATTGATACTTCATAATATTTTCTAATTTACTATTATTTAACAAAAAGAATATTTAAGAATATTTATTTAGAGGCATAGTAGACTGATAGTTACATTTCCGGAAAAATACTTCATAGTCTTCTCTAGACTGAAGATCGTGTATCTGTTTTTTTGCGCAAAAATAGAAAAAACAGAAATATTTGATGAAATATTAGTTTTATAAGTTTTCATTTTTAAGTCTATTAAATGAAACCACTAATTTTTATTGATAATATTATTTATTAATTTAACATAAATTCTTGAACATTTTAGTCTATGGTATACTTTGTAACTTTGAAAGTGGCTACTGTGCATTTAGTCAGTGTCGACTCCCGGGGAGAATTGTATAACCTTTTTTTCTTTTTATTACAATATTTGCAAAAATCATGCATACCGTAATGACTCTAAAATCTATATTATAATAGTGATCGTTTTAAATAAAATACGCATTTATTTAAGATTTATATGAATGTAAATACGACGTAACTTGACAGTTCGAAGCTTGACAGTTCGTCTGAGACACTTTGAACCATTGATTACAAATTGTTCGAATAAATACTTGTTAAACCACCGAACTAAATATAATGAAAGTACTTCAGAGTTTTATGTATGACTCGTGATTTTAATATATATTATTATATAAATTAAATTTTCATCGTATTCACGAATCTGATTTAATACAATAGTCAATATTTTTACATAACTGCATTTTGTTTTCCACTTGATTTTATACAAGATCGGACTGAAGACCATTTTTTTATTTAATAATTTTGTTCATTTATTCGTCCTTGTGTTATTTTACATAACAAATGTCAAAAAACAAATTGAATTTGACCCTACCACCTGGCTCGATAGAACCAGTTCCAGCTGTATCACCATCGCCACCAGTTCCACCTCTACCTACATATTCAGAACCTCCAGTTATTCCAGAGTAAGTATAATTTTTATATTATACTATCTTTCTTTATAAGTATCTTTCTTTTGTATATCGTAAGACTCAATGTGTCTTTATATTTTGATAACAGTGGAGTAATGGGTAAAATGAGTATAGATGCTATACAAGAAAGATTAGAAGAGTTAGAAATGGATGAAGAACAAAGAAAAAGATTAGAAAGTTTCTTGGGGCAGAAGGAAAAAGTTGGAGAACTATGCGATGAAGATTTTGAAAAACTCGGTGAATTAGGTGCCGGTAATGGTGGCGTTGTTATGAAAGTCAGACATAAAAAATATGGACTTATAATGGCACGAAAGGCATGTAGTAGTTTATTTAGTAGCACATGAACTATATTTATATTTCTATATAAATATATTATATAATCTGTTTGATATAAATATTTTAGTTGATTCATTTAGAAGTCAAGCCAGCTATTAAGAAACAAATAATTCGAGAATTAAAAGTTTTACATGAATGTAATTTTGCTCATATAGTTGGATTTTATGGTGCTTTCTACAGGTTGGTTAAAATAATTGTATAATAAAATATGCATATAACCAAATAGCATAATTTGTTTTCATTTTTACAGCGATGGTGAAATTAGTATATGCATGGAATATATGGATGGTGGGTCCTTAGATTTGATACTGAAAAAAGCTGGGAGGATTCCTGAGCCTATTCTAGGTACTATTACTTCTGCGGTAAGTAAACTTATACTTTAAAATAACGACATTTATACTTTCAAGTAATTTTTTATTGAAAATTATCGAAGGAAGTTTTTCAAAGGAACAGGTTTTAATAAATACAAACGAATTACATTAAACTAATTACATAAAACTAATTAGAGAATTGAGTGTTTTACTGTCTTTGCATGTGCACAAACAAGTGCGTGTGTTCGTATGTATACGACGTGATTGCGTGATAAGATAACGATTTGTTTGATAAGATAACTACTTTATAATGAGTCGTATGAAGTAATGTATGAACCTGGTTAATAATACGTTTCTTGTTCCATAATTCCACCAGGATATGCACGTATACAATATCTTCGAATTTCGTCATAAATCCAAAGAAATATACCAAGTGGTAGACAAGGCCAATACCAATAGGCATCCAAGGCCATAGTTTTTAACACTCTCTCTGTTCCTGGTACATATAATAAGATTCCTGTCAGAATTATTTCAAATATGAATGAAAAATTTAAAAACCAATTTCCCATTCCTTGTTGGAAAATGGAGTTTCTCCTTGTTTTGCACATAATTAAATCTATCATTTGAGTTATAACAATCGAAAGAAAATATCCGCTGCGTGCCTCATTTAAGAGATCCATTCTGTTCTTATACGTCCAAGTTTGTCCATAGGAATCTTTTAAATCGTTTATCGATCTATTCTCCCAATCGTATCTTAATCCCATCAAACGATTAGGAAGAAATCCGTGCATCATTAGCACCATAAAATAAGTATAAAATGCAGCAGCAGATTGTGTCATACCTATTTGACCATACGTGATAGATATCATACGTTTATTTACTAATTTATCATGTTGAGGATTTCTGGGCGCTCTAAGCATAATATCAGATTCAGCTTTTTCGTAAGCTAACGCTATTGCCGGAAGTAAATCTGTTCCAACATCAACACAGAGTATCAATTCGACAACGAATGGTAAAGGCATGCCAAATATAAGACTGCTTAACATGGGTAACATCTCAGGTACACTAGAAGTTAATGTGTATGCTATAGATTTTTTAAGGTTATCGAATATCAGTCTGCCTTCCTCCACACCGGTAACAATAGACGTGAAATTGTCATCCATCAATATCATATCAGCAGCATTTTTTGCTACATCAGATCCAGTAATTCCCATTGCTATCCCAATGTCAGCTTTCCTTAACGCGGGGGAATCATTGACGCCATCTCCAGTAACAGCCACGATTTCTCCGAGTCTTTGACAACTCTCGACTATAAGTAACTTTTGTTGTGGCGATGTACGAGCAAATACTATTTCTTCGAAATCACGTATAATATCATCTAATTGGTCGATAGTCAAGTTTCTTAGTTCTGTTCCAGTTAAAATAGTTGCACCTATGTCATATTCAGTAATCTGCGAGTAGGACTTGTTCTGTAAAATCGCACGTTCGTATCTCGTTTCATGTCCTTCACTTATAATGCCAACCTTTTTGGCAATTGCCATTGCCGTTACAGGATGATCTCCCGTTACCATAATAACTTTTATACCAGCAGTACGGCATTTTTGAACGGCTTCCAATACGAATGGTCGCGGAGGATCTATTAAACTGATCAGACCAACAAGTCTATAACCTTTTGTTGGAAAATTATACGTTTTTGGAGAGCTGGTATTAAATTTGTATTTGGGACCATAAATATTACTCGGTAATATTAAATCACAGTACGCCAATACACGTTCACCAATATATCCTAATTCGACGCAGGCTCGACGTGATATTGCTTGGTCTATTTGGGCAATTTCTCTCGTGTGTCCTTCTGCAGTCAATATTGTTGAGCAATTTTCTAAGATTACTTCAGGTGCTCCCTTCAATATCATTATATATCCATTATTTTCTCGATGTATAGACATCTGATATTTTAGAGTGGAATTAAATGGGATTTCTGCAACTTTGGGATAAGATTCTCGAAATTTTTCTGTCGGGTGTATGTGCTCACAGAATCGAAGAATTCCCGTTTCCGATGCATCTCCAACAACTTCACGTTTTTCAATTGGATCTAGAAGTATAGATTCAGGCGTAAATTCTGCCCGTAAACAAAGAGTCGCACCTTTTATGAGAGTAATAAAAGCTGGTTTTTCCATCAGTAAATCTTTTTCTACACCGATTCTTTCTCCCGGTGGAAAATTATATCTAGTATGACCGAACCATAAATTGGAGACTGTCATTTTGTTTTGGGTGAGGGTACCAGTTTTATCGGAACAAATCGTCGACGTAGAGCCGAGAGTTTCAACCGCTTCTAAATTTTTTACTAAGCAGTTTCTGCTTGCCATTTTCTGAGCAGTTAATGTTAAACTCGTTGTTACCGTAACTAACAAGACACTAGGTACATTTGCAACTACAATTCCAAGTAAATACGTGAACGCTAAGACGATGTTTGGGTCCATTATAAGCGATAAACCAAAAAAGGTAAATCCACATATAAGAGAAACTATAGTAATAATATGAACGAAATGCCTAATCTCTTTGGCTATTGGCGTGTCATCTTTTGTTAAATGTGATGTTAGACCTGCTAAACGACCGATCATAGTGAGATCACCAGTAGCGATAACTATGCCTTTACCTTCACCAGCAACGGCGAAAGAGGAAAAAAACGCAGTGTTTGTGGACTCTAAAGGATTGTCGTCCGTAGGATAATTTGTCGCGGTGATCGGTTCACTTTCACCTGTAATACTTGAATTTTCTACTCTTAATCCATTACATTCTATTATCCTTATGTCAGCAGGTATTTTATCTCCCGTTTTTATTTCAACCAAATCACCTAAGACTATTTCTTGGGTACACAAACGCAATTTTGTACCATCTCTTATTACCATTGCGAAAGTAGGTACCATTTTTTTAAACGATTCCATAACTTTAGTGTTCTTGCTCTCTTGTATAAACGCAAATATTCCCGAAACAAGACAAATTAATACAATCATTAGACCAAGCCATTGAGTACCTCCATCTGGCTCGTTAAAGATAATGCTAATTCCATATAGTATATAACATAAGACAGCACATACCCAAAGCAAGCCAGCGAATCCACTGAATAAGCAAATTAAAAATTTGATGTATTCTGGTGTTACTTTTGGCGGAGTTAATGCATTGGGTCCATTTTGTAATAATATTTTTGCAGCATATTCGTTGGTTAAGCCAGTTTTCGTACTTGTATTTAATTTCTCACATAATGTTTGTAGGGGAATCATGTGATCGTTTGTGTCAAATTCTTGATGTAAATCTTGTATCTCTACTTCGGTTAGTTTTTTTTTGTGCATCTGTAAAGTAGACGAACGTTCCGTCATTAGTTGTTGCATTTTGGAATTCGAAGTTTGAATAATAAATTAACTGTTCATTTTTTAAAAAATACTAATTGTTTATTTGTAATTCAGTATCTATAATCAACGACTTATAAGATTATAAATATTCGTATGTATGTCGCAATAGCTAGTTTGCTCAACTCAATTTATGTGTAAAATGTACAGTTTAGAGATGAGAAGTTAGTAAAATTTTGTCATGCTTATATATAAACAAAAATATCGAAAGTAAAGATTTCTATCAAAAGTATGAATTCAAGAAAGATGGTTACCTCAAGAATTATATAAATATTGCAAATATAACGAAAAATATTTATTATTAAGAAAAATTTGTATAATTCCTTTAACGATAGATACGAAATCTTTCAATAAATTTATCGATTATTTTGTGTCAATGTTTGTGTCAATTCTTTAATTTTTATTTATGCTATATTCATGTTTATATAAAATGAAATATTAAATTTATATATTTTCTGCAGGTATTAAAAGGCTTAAGTTATTTACGTGATAAGCATGCTATTATGCATCGAGATGTGAAGCCAAGTAATATTCTTGTAAATAGCGCAGGAGAAATCAAAATTTGCGATTTTGGTGTTTCGGGTCAATTAATTGATTCAATGGCTAATTCATTTGTTGGTACAAGAAGTTATATGTCGGTAAATAATCGGTATCATAACTTCGTAAAAACAATATCTGTTTTTTAAATCTACGATCTTAATTAATATTGTCGGCGTCATTTTCAGCCAGAAAGACTTCAAGGTACACATTATTCAGTACAAAGCGATATTTGGTCGTTAGGATTATCTTTAGTTGAAATGGCGATTGGAATGTATCCCATTCCACCGCCAGATGAAAAAATGTTAGCCTCAATATTTAGTTCTCAGCCTGGACAACCAACTGCAGAAAGTGTTACGACCAATAGCGTTCCTACACCCACGCCACAGTCACCAGGACACAGTCAGTATCTATTTTTCTTCTCTAAACTATTTATTATATTGTATCGCTTTTTTCTTATAGGCGCAGGTAGTCCAAAACCAATGGCGATATTTGAATTATTAGATTATATAGTTAATGAACCACCACCGAAATTACCAACCGGTATATTTAGTGAGGCCTTTACGGATTTCGTCGATCGTTGTTTAAAGAAAAATCCTGCAGAAAGAGCAGATTTGAAAACATTAATGGTATTTATTTGACTTATTAAGATTTTTTGCATTATTGTTCTATTTATTTAAATAAATTATTTCATAAAATTGTAGAATCATGAGTGGATTAAAAAAGCAGAATCAGAGAATGTAGATATTGCTGGATGGGTATGCCGTACAATGGATCTCCAACCAACTACGCCAACACGTTTAGCAAACGTACAGTCTTGAATAAATGTAACTCTTACATACTTGACAACGTATATACGCGTTCAGTACTCCTAAGTCACTTTTCGTTTATTTCTGTTCGATTAAATCAAACAGTGGCGTTTATCTTTTACACTCCTTATCTTACCGTCCCGTTGTTTTAAATACTACGTAAATTACGATTTTGAAATCAGGCGTATTATAACAATGTGCCATTGTTGTTTAAGAACACACTAAGAATATAAAAATGCTCAATGTGTAGCCTCTGCTCCGTTCGAATGTTAATTAAGTAGTCATTACACAGTGAATGTCAAATAAACACTAAAGTAATTATAATATAAAGGTAATTGCTTTAGCGTTTATGTATACTCTTATAATCTCTTTACAAAAATATATTAATAATGCGCGACAATATTATTTGGGCATTTTATAATAGGTATACCGTCTATTATTTTCTGATAGACGTCAGAGAAAAAGATTTCTATTCCTCAAAAATTGATTACCTTTATGTACCTGATTTCAAAATTGTAGATTATAATAAATAATATTTCCACATTTTTTTCCAAATGCAGTTTACATGTAATAACACTATTTGTATATAGAAGAGTACATAAAGGTCAGTGTTATTATAATATTAAAATAATTTGCATGATATACGCCACTGTGCTTATATTTTTTTTAACGTATTAATTTTCTATATTTTAATTATTTTTCTTTTAAAAGTATGTAAGATAAAAAATTACAGTATAAGTTTAATATTATACACTACTGATGAATAAAATGTGTTCCCTGTGATGATATTAGGATGTATAAATAGACATCAAAGTTATAAAGAATAATTTGGAAGTGTTAGGCTAGAGCAAGTTATTCATATAAAATTTGTACCTGACATGTGTAGAGTGTTATTTACATCATTGAAAGACTTCATTTTGTTACTACTTACTCTTTCCTATCTTTTTCTATATATCATGATGTTTCAATTAAATGCACTATTCGATAATTTAATACAATAAAACTATCAAGAACAAGCATGAAAAATTATGAAGTATTTTAATTATATTCAAAAATTCATTAAATTTTATTAATCATTAATGATATTAGCATAGTGCTAAATACATGAAATTGTTGTATGATTAAATAATGTACGATTGAAATTGAGAGTTTAGAGATTAAGATTTCATTTGAAAATAATTTGTTACATCAAAGAAATTTTGCTTCTATAATTGTAGTCTCAGATATATAGGTGATGAAATGACATAAAAACATGTCCATGTGTTCACGCAGTAATATATGTAACTGTATGTGCCGTATAGTTGCATATAAAATTTTGCTTATATAATTTTTTAAAATGATACCTGACAAATAGTTTTCATCGTTAAATAGTTAACTTTATATTTATAAACATTTTAACAAATAGATGTTAGTATTAGTATCCGTTTATTCTACTATTGTGAATACTTGTGGTCATACGTGTATATATACTTATATATAAGTATTATATATAAGTATAACAATATATATATATATATATA
>JAITYT010001853.1:514675-539475 GCA_025433975.1 Liostenogaster flavolineata
TGTCGTCCGGTACTAAAAGGGTTCAGCTATGGTCTCGTGATTTAATGGATCTTAAAGTAATCTCTGAAAAATCTTGTTTTCAGTATGCAAGGTGACGTCACTCGCTTCGAGTCTCATCGAAACGAAGAAGGAGATGCATCGGTATCGCGACACCATTCTGAAACGGCCGATGGATCGCCATTTGCCGCGGTATCGAAAGGAGCGAGTTACCACGCTCGACTCGTCCCGATAGAGAATCGTCTTCGTGGTACGGCGGGCACGTAAGGCGCGCTAGCACGAGCCAATTAACAATCCGACGAGGGACGGTACGTGGTAAGAGACGATACCTTCGGGGCATCGACGTATCGAAATCAATCCGCCTGTATCTAATTCCTTCGTATGCCCGAGAGCTCCGTTCGTTCGTGTACGCGAGGATAAACGTACTCCGCGATCGCACCTACGGTCAAGAGCGTTCTCAATGCCGCCCTGATCTTCTCGCGCTTGTCCATCGTAAGTTACAATCACTCAGATCTCGATGACACCGTTCGATGTATTTCGTGTATGGAGAGCGACTTCTTTTCAAAAATTAAATTATTCCCATGTTGAAAGACCATTTAATTCGTATACGGTGTACACTCGAGTCGAGTAGCGTCTAAACATAAATCATGTTGTTCAAAGGTTATTCCTTAAGGAGTTAAACGAATTACGTATGCCAATAGGAGAAAAGGGAAAACGTAAGTTGCGGAGAGTCGATCAGGCATTTACAATTACGATATTCTATAAAACATTCGGTACGGTATCGCATAGAGAGGCTAATAAAGCGTTCGAGACGCTTTGATTCCCGAAGGGTCCGAGGAGCTCTCAAAGATTAACGGCCGTCGTTCTGGCGAACGGGTCGATGTCTCCTCTCGGTTTTTCCTCGTTCGTCGCTCCGTCCGTCCGTCCGTCCGTCCGCGCGATCGAGCGGAAAGATCGTCCTCGCGATGGAACGAGAAACGAAGGGAAGTGAAATAAATACATACATCCCCGAATATCCCGCTGTTCCGCGAGGCGGAATGCACCTATTAAAAGATGCAGCCACGCGCCAGGATAAAGGATCACGGGGAGGACTAAATGCTTTCCTATGGCCGCAGGCGGTGCGTGCGACGCGATCGTCGTCGCCGTAGGACCGCGGGAGCCCGTGCTTTCTCACGTTCGACGCACCGTCCATCTCAAGCGCCGAGACGCAGCCGACGTCGAACCAGATTCGCTCCTACGTAGTTACGTAATCGCGTGTAAATACCTTCGTTGCAACTTATGCCTCTTCGCTTGCATCTCTTGTAAGTAAATGTGTCAAGGATGCGCCACTGCGGACGTTGTGAACATTGTATGCTCTCTTTAAATGGAGAAAAACATTCTAACGGCGACTTCAGTCGCTTGTAGTACGCCAGGAAGATCTCGCGACGATACAATTTTATACTCGGCAGAGATTCTCAAAATCGTGATTTAATACGCATACATGCGTATTTTTCATGTACATCTACGCAAAGAAGCTTGCCGTAGCCATGCATTGGGTGGTGGAAAAAGTATCGAGACTTTTTATCGCCAGATGGCTCGAAGCTGAAGGCTCGATACTTTTTCGACTGTCCAATACGTCGTACGGTTGATATTTTTATTTTGGAAGAACGACGCAACTATTTCAGGCATTTCGACTCGCATAGGCGACTCATCGACAACAAAGCCAATTCGACGAACTTATAATAACACTCGATATCAATTTGTTATCCAACAACATCCAATGTTAAAACTCTTGATAAAAAGATTACGATGTTGTGAAAGCAAATTTGACTTGGCAGTTTTTTAGACATTTTCCTTTCTGTAGATCTAAACGGTCGGAACGAATGAGTTTCGTAAGGCAAGGAATTAAAGCGGTATGATATATGCACTCTGGACCGAATATTTCTTTATTTACAATGTGTACGACGCCGACACCGTATTAATTTGTTTCACGTCTTACCATTAAGCATGTCTTAGCTTTCGAACATTTTGAAATTTATTTCTTATTATCCTGTTGCGGCCGAGCGCGTATGTTACGCGTATGACTGGGATTTCTGTCACGCTATAAATTCACACGCCGCACGCACAACGCATAGATAATGTAAGACTCCGTAGCATCGAGACCGTTCACGATATTTGATAAAAATAATTAAGTTAACGTATTTTTCCTTGAGGAATTTCATCGATCCGTGCAACGGTGGAAATCCGTGACGCTCTTTATCGACGAGAGAAATTCGTATCTTCGACGGCTCAAAATCGCTTTTCCCGTGGGTATCAACGCCGATGGAAAGAAACGGCCAAAAGCGCATCGATAAACGAATCGATAAGGGGCGAAGGCGAGGAAGAGATACGCGAGGAAAGAAGAAAGAACAAGAGGAGATCGAGACCGAGCTCCTCGGGAGAGGCTTGTTTATTTATCGCGATCGATCGACGCCTCGAGCGGCTACACGGGCGCGCGTAAATGCCCTTGGGCTTTTATTTAATAAGTTGTTATAAATTAAAGGGCTACCGCATATTAAACCACCCTCGGCATATTTATAGTGATTCTTAAAGAGTATACCGGGCATACGGATATGTAAATCATGGTTGGTGCGCCGCTGCGTGGTTCTCGATACGGTCGTACGATTTCCTCGGTTGTGAGCGTGAGGGTGGTATCCGCGCAAACTGCGACCCAGCGGAGAGAGGAAAAGAGAGTAAGAGATGCAGAGAGAGAGAGAGAGAGAGAGAGAGAAAATTCGTGCATGCGCCTGTGCGTTCGATAGGTACGCAGACGCGAACTCGCTTATGAATTTATCTCCGGCGATGAAACGACAAACGGTTTTAATTGCCGCCTTGGGCAGTGCCGGTGATCGGGAGATCTCCTCGACGACGATACCGCTGGATTCTTCGATCCTTCGTAGCCTCGTTATCTTCGGAAAGGGACGATCTTCGATTCGCTTGGAATCTCCATCTCTCTCTGTCTCGCTTTCTTTCCCTTTCTTTGTAATTAGTTCTTTTCCGATACGAAGTATTACGTGCAAACAAATATACGATAGGTGTTTCGTAAATACGTGGGCACGTTCGTATTTGGCACATCGGTGTAACCTTTAGCTAGGAGAGCACCGCAAAGGTTTCTCTTCGTACCCGCGATGTTTCGTTCAACTTTTCTTCCAAACTCACGTATTATGCAAATGCGATGCAAGAGTCTTTTACCCACTTCGTCCCAAACTCGCGGGAAATAAATGGATCTTCAAAAGGAAGGAAGAAAGAGAACGAAACGAAATTCAATCCTCGTGGTCGAGTTCAACTTTCCTTTAACTTTCTCGTAACGTCGGTTCTTCTCTCGCGTGATATCAGCGACCGGGAAGATAAGACGTTTGTTTCCACGTAAATGGCTCAAAGCAAACAAGTTTTTGCAAAACATTCACGAAACAAGATTGCAATTTACGAAGAAGGAAGAAGCTTCGAGGACCTTTCGTTTAGTGTCAACTCTTATCAAATTGTACGTACTCGATCGTGAGCGAAATGGAAGTAAGACCTATAATACTCCACCATATCTTCGAGAATTAGTCCAAACTTAATTTTCAATAATTACATGATCGCTCTATCAACTAAATAACACGTTGGATCACGACGTATTTTAAAGCGATAATCGATCAAACCATCATCAGGAATAAACTTTTCCAAGGCAACATATTGTCGCCCGTACGACGAAAAATATCATTGGATTCGTCATTCGTTTAGTTCATTATCTCTATAATTCTCTGCAAAATCGATCTCGCCGTTGAATGTCTACTCGCCGAGGAAATTGGATCGTTTGTATCGTTTGCGAGTATAACACGACCAAATTCGGCCGTGAGTCTGTTAGGAATGCGACAACGAAGTCCTAGGATCTTGGGCGGTGCGAGGGACCCTGTCTGTGATCGGATTATCCACGAATCTACGCGAACCGGGGAACACGTACTTCCGCGATTTCGTGCATCGCAGTATGCGCCAGCAAGAGCCGACATAAGGCATTGTTAGCGTCCCGAGGGACAAACCAGGATCAAACTGTCTCCTTGTTAAGTTCATTTCGCTGCCGAGGCCTCGCATTTACGAGCTCCTCCTGGTCCTGGTGCCTGTCGGGAGACAGCTTGCTTCTAACGACGATGCGAGCAAACCGAACTCATGCGAACCACGCGAAACTATGCGCGTGTCTAATGGCGCATACGAAGCGACATTTTTAGACAGTCCACGAAGTTTTTACAAAGATTCGGCAAGTGTTATGCCAACTGTATAACGTTTGGCAATCTCTTCGTTTTGGGATTGTAAAAAGCGGGTCGAATAGAGAAAATCCTTCGACACGAACGCTCGCATTGCTAAGATCGAGTTCGATCGTACCGCGTGCGAAACAGTTACGCGTTTTTCTTGCATCCTCTTTCCTTCGCTCTTATCGTATCGCGAAATACGCGAACATTAAAGACGTCGTCGTTCTTCTTGGGTCTCGATCTCAACGTCGCTCTTTCCGGGTCCATCCGGGCGCCTTTCTCTTCTCTCTTTCTCTGCCGATCTGAACGGCTTGATTCGTGCGCGGTTCCGTGGAGAAACGTCTCCTCTGGAGCGTCATTATACGAGTTGCGTGGATACTACTATAATCCCGCGATACGAGCTCGGCGAGTAGAAACTTAAAGCGTGCCGCGCGCTATAAGTCATTCGTCGACGAAGAAAGAACGATCGAAAACGACGTGGAGAGAGAAACAGATAGTGTGAAGTGGGAGGGAGAAAGAAAGATAGATAGATAGGTAGATAGAGAGAGAGAGTCAGAAGATCCGGAAAGGAATCGTGTGGAAGACGACATTAACGCGTGTACGTGGAACACGTACATGTGTACGTTGGGTCATACGTGCGCGTGTGTGTACCCAGTTGGGTAAGAGAGACAAAAAGAGAGAAGGAAGAAAAGTGTCCCCGAAAATCGTGAAATCCACGCGGGCGCGTAGCCAAGGGGGGTTAATATATTTTATCCACTGGCTGCCACGGGACGTATCCTTTCGAGGCGCGGGCTTTTATATACCGCGTATGGTATTTATGTGTCGCCGCCTTGCCTAAGCGTTTGATATATGAACTATGAAGGGAACGAGCCAAGAGGAAGAGCAGACGAGCATGAAAGGAGGTCGGGAGGACTACGAGAGGAAAGAGAGGTATGTTGAAGGAAGGAAGGAAGAAAGAATGGATGAAGGAGAATGTGGAGGAGGAGGAGAAGGAGAGAAGAAGTAGAAGAAGACCAAGAACAAGAAGAAGAACAAGAAGATGAAGCGTCGTTCACTTATGCTCGCGCGATATACGATCGTCCGTAGGGAAACGAAGGGAAGAGTAAAGGGCGCGAGGATTGCAAGGATGAGCGATGCCGACGACGAAAGGAAAAATTCGAAAAGAAACGGCAGGAGTCGCGATTCTACGAGGAAAATATAGTTGCACTAACCAAGCGGAATCTCGAAAGGGCAAATCGATCGGCGAAGGGTGAGCCATAGTGAAACGGCAAATCTCTCGTCATCCTTGTCGGATCGCTCGAAAGGACCGCCGAAGGACGAGCGAGACAAAGACAGAGACACGCTCGGTCGAGCGGGTTGGCACTTAGCTCCGTGATTGCCGCTTGTGACTCCTTTGTCGTTATATCATTGCCTTTTCTCGAATATCAATGTATCACAAACCTCTGCTTCATCTCGAATCGAAACTTCGGTGAAACCCTGTGATTCTCGACTCTGCGTTTTTTCATCGTCGTTAGCGGCTTACAACGAAAGTTCGTAAAGCAATAAAACATTTCTAAACGATGCCATCATTGCCGCACGAACATAAATGCTTCCTTACATAGATCGTTGGTTTGAAAATAAGAAGCACTCGAGGAGATTCATGGAATCTTTTTTATGGTTGTATAGCGGTACATTTGAGCGTATCGTGTCACGTGGGTTCGTAGACGAGAGGAATCGTTATCCTCGATCCATCTCACAATTGTCGTATCTCTTCTTATCGATATATTTTTGGACATGAAGAGGCTTGCAATAAAGTCAGAAGAGGATGGCAAGTACAGATTTCCAACGTGCGACGAACTACTACTAATTACGTGAAAAAAATCATTGCATCGTAGCTAAGTGTCCCCGTGAACGCGTTTGAAGGTTTCTTCGAAATTTGTGGATCACAGCTTTCCTCTTTTAGCTTTCTTCTAATTTTCTTCGTACCGAAAAGGTGGAAATCGTCGTAAGGATCGGAAACGTTTTTTGTAACGTGGAATTTAACCGGGTTCCAACAAGCTGAGTGCATGCGCGCGTACAAGCACACGGTTTTGCAATCAGCTATGCAAACGATCCTTAGCGCAATAAAAATGGCAGTATCTATAATGGCGTCGGTGAGTTTTTGCTCGTAAATGTTTCCTGTGAAATACGCACTAATAACGGGCCAGAAACGCAGGTAGGTAAATATACCTACGTGTATAAAGGCCTGCGTATAAAGAGATACGCTTGGGATCGACAACGAGTAGGACAGCAACGACCAACCGACCGAACGACCGCATGGCCACGCATGGTACGCTGGTCTGTCAGTCGGTCGGTCGGTCGGCGGTCCATAAGCGTGTTATTACACACAGTACCGGGTAGTGCGCGTTAGTACCTTATGACTGCTAATGATAATTGCGGTATTCAACGTCACGAAGTACGTCGAGCTCGATCGCGTTTACCTAGAACGCATGCCGTACAGCGTTTCCCTTCCGCTTTTACCGCCAGGAAGGAAATTTTTGTCGTTTCCTCTACGCCTACTATAAAAGAAGCGGGATAATTACTTCGATCTGTGCGAAAATTAATCGACCGAAGAACAAATATTCACAACAGCACCTGCTTAACCTAATTGCTTATAGCAAAGTGTCTACTTGAAATTTTACGCGCAATTTCTCGTTTGACGTAGCGCTCAATCGATTGAATTGATTGTGCGTTTAAAAACATGATAAATAACGAATCGACCATGAATCGACTTGCATTGCAAGATTAGAACAAAGTTTCTAAACGCTGCTCGAGAGAAGTTGTTTATGAATCGAACGAAGTCGCAAAAAATTCCAAGCCACTCGAACTCGAAAGTTCGAAATTGTTTTTTTTGTTTACAGGCTATATTTTACAGGCTACAGGAGGGGAAATCTTACATAAGACTCCCGCTAGCACGTGCTAACGGGGAGTGTCAGATTCTTACTGACTAAAACCCCTCCGCCTTTTTTCTTCGCTCTTCATTCTTTCCTTTAGAAGCATTTTTCTTGGACGAATGTAGAAAATGCTGTTTACATTAATATTCGTGAAGTTACGTTCACGAAAAAGGCGTCTGATGACGTGCCTGTTGCGCCTATCACGAAACGGAGAGCGAGACTGAATTCTACGCATGAAAATTTATAAGAAACCGGTCTTTAAATTAAAGAATGCTGATGTGTTAATGTTAGAACACGAAGAAATGCAAAGAACAATTGTTGCACGATTAATGGGTAAATCTGAATTACATATTACTGCCTCTTTATTCTAGATCCCATTAATTACAGGCATATTTACATGTGTTTGTTCTTCTTCCGTTCTTACGTTTCTCTGAAGGCAATATTAATTGTTAGCGATTTCGTTGAGCCATTTCGAGATAATTGGGAATTTTCGAAAAGTAATAAGATAATTTTTTCTTTGTAATTTCTGTATCGGTAATCCAGTATGCGTAAATACTCAACATTTTTTTTATTATATTTACTTTTTACCGTTACGCGAAAGGCCGAATAATCATCGTTCTTTTTCGTCACCATGTTCCGGGAAGGACCTGTTATCGTATTTATGCGTTACGCACACAGACACAGGTCTATTGGCGGAAAAAGTGCGGCTACGAGAAGAATCGTATACACACATACGCACACGTACTCGAGCATGCGTGTGCACGTTGGTGCTTGGCCAGCGGCGGCCTGCTATAAATTTTACATCGAAAAAAGAAGCAACAATGAGCGGCAACCGCGGCGAGTTACGGTTTCGCGTTAAATATGAAATACTGCGATCCGGGTCTCGATGGCTCGATTTTTAGCCGTGTGGGTCGCGCGCACGCATCGCTACTTTCACGAACGAAAAGCCATAGACATGCGCGTGCGATACGTACCGAGCAAGATATTAAGTAGCTGCTTAACATATTTTAATTGCCGCAGTAAAATTCAAATTGTCGCGGTCCCCGCGTCTGCATCTCGTAATGGCTTTCCGAAAATAATCTCTCCGCTATGAGGAAAGACGATGTCTCATAGACTGTCGATTGAAGCTCATTTTTTGAAGTTTGAGAATTTATTCGTCGTTGAGTCTCTTTCGATCTGACTATGTCGATACACGCGTGTTGATCAGATTTTTAGACCATCATGGTACTGTTGGTCGCAGGCGATATTATTGTGTAAAATTTATAACGATAAATCTTTCTATTGTAACGACTAATTTTTCTTCCACCAAATTTGCATAGTGCAGCTTTCATTTACGAAAGTTACGCCGTACAGACGAAAGAGTCCAACTGCATCCCTTGTCTCTCGAAAACACTATGAAACTTTTTTCATCGCATCTTTTTTAAACGCTTTTCGACGCCTCTTTGCGGAATTTCATAATCGTAAGGTTTGTCTAACGGGTCAATATCTTTTGAAAAAAGTCGTCTTCTTCTTTCCCTTCGAAACGAAATGTCTTCGTTACTTCGTCCTTCGTTAGAATTTACGCTGGTCGCGAGTGCAAAATGCCACCGCGCACGGCGATTCTCTCGATGCTTGACGGTAGTCGATGCGATGCGTCTTTGCATTAACGCGTCGTAATGCGTCTTCTCGCGGGATCGACGCGACAAATCTTCCCCGCGATAACGAGCGCACGACGGACCGCTCGAACCTCGAGGACGATTCGGTCTGCTCGGCTCGGTGGTAGGAAGGCGAGGGGCGAGGGCGGGGTCGAAATGATTTTTCTTCGGGCGGAGACGCGAACCGAATGATATATCGTCCTGGGTAATAACGCGTGTGAATAACGATAAACGATATTTTCTTCGATATTTACGGCTCTCCCCCACTCCTCCCCACCCCCGTCTTCCTTTTCTTCCTCTTTCTTTTCTCTCAGGCGGCGTCGGAATCGTAACGAGTCGAAGGAGACCCGAAAAGACCGCTTCGAGGGCGGACGGACGGACGGACGGACGGATGATTTCGAGATCGAGACCACTGGCCCATTAAAGAAGCCTTATTAATATTGTAATTCCGTTTTAATACGCGTAAATCTAGGATCCGGACAAGGCCACCTCGGAGACTATTTTATGGTCGCCGTCGTTTTTAAAGATCTCTCCCTCGCTGCCACGATGCCGAGGGATAAAATGCCGTCTCGAGGATTCCTGCGGAAGCTCGCCAGAACCGAGATACGCTCGAGATTCGAAATCGACCGAAAGCGATGGTCTTTAGATGGCCAGTGGCACGTGAAACGCGTCTCTTCGTTCCCTTCGATCGTTTCTCTTCCGTTTTCTTTTATCAAGGACGACCAAGAACCTTTGGATATCAAGATGTAGAAGAAACGCAACCTGACGAAAAAAATTGCCTGCCTTCCTTTCGTCTAAAATTTCCGCAATTATCGAATCTATCTCAAAGTCTTTCTCGCTGTAAATCCGTGCTAATTTTAAGTCTCACATCAGTCCCCATAACGGACACCGAAGTCCAAATTTGGAGTCACCAAAATATGTAAAATATAGGAAGATAAAGGAAAATCCAATGAAATCCCTTCGTCGCGTTTATTACCGTGTTAACCACGATCGAGATTGTAAGTGCGTATTTGCCTGAATTTCGAGACAGAACCCGAAAAAAGTATCTCTCCATTAATCGGTAAAACGATCTGCTCTCACGAACGATACTCACGAGCGTATAAAAGAGAGAAGACTTCATCGTCCACGATGGAGAAGAAGGCTTGAGCGAATATTCAGCATCCGGGACATCGTGACGCGATAATAACACGGAAAATTGGGTTTGCCGATGCAAATTGGTTAACAGCCTCAAACAGTCCGGATGGCGCATATCGATGAGAGCCGGTCGGCCTGGGCATCCTTGAATTCGTGCGGTGCACGTGTGAGTACGTTTACGTATCTAGATAGATAGGTCGATGCGGATGCTGCGTATTGACACCGCGAAGAACGGATCGTCGGTCGGTGAGCCGTCGTCGTCGCAACCGAGCGAAGTCGCTCTCTTGATGGTGCTGGTATGACGTAGTAAATTATATATTCACCGGCGACCGCGAATGAATAATGGTTCTTCCTTCGGTGCGAATGGCATCGAGAAACGTTATTGATCACCGAAATATCAAAAGTAGGCGTATCCATCACCCATGGACCACCATAAGCTACGGTACGCGCGTCTGTCGGGACGCGTGTGCGTACGTACCTACGTAAATACGTGGTTGGCTTTGGCATCCTCGACCACGGAGAGAGAGAGAGAGAGAGAGGGAGAGAGAGACTAACAAACGAGCGAACGGACGGACGGACGGACGAACTGATGGAATGTTCGCCCCGCGCGTCGTACAAACTGTTCCGACGATAAAATCGATTTTTCATGCCGAGCATTTATCATACGCACGCGCGATAATAGGCGCGCGTTAAGCGACGCCATATAAATATTTCGAGGTAAATAATCGTTATCTCTCTAGGTGCTCGGACGGCGTATCAATGGCCGATGTGCGCGTGAATCTTGCACAGTACGAGCGCTAACAAACGTAAATATCGTCGTTGCGTTTTAACAGCGACCCGGCGATGCCATCGTGACCTGCGAAGATTATCGCCAAAGAACGAACGATTTCGAGCTTTCCTATTGCGATTAATTGTCTATTATAGAGCCGAAGGATGTAATTAAGGACAATTGTAGAATAAACGTACGCGAACGCGGGTCTAGAAACGATCGTCGCGCTGCCATTCCAGGTTCTGTATCGCAAGATCGAGTTCCTTCTATTCTTCTTGATCGTCCAAGGGACGCCATTGTTCGAGAAAGGTTTCGTATTTATATCGACCTCTTGGATAAAGATGTCGTCGATTTTAGCCGACATCTAGAAACTGTTCCTGTAAAAGCTTCGAAAATCGTCGATGGAGACGCGTTTGATCGCAACGTTCCCTAAATTCGCGCACGAGTTCAAAGAGCGCGTATTCGAAGCACGTGCGAGCTAAGAAGGAAAAGAGTGCGGCGACACGCGCCTCTTGTCCTTCGTCGCGATACGATCGCTCGATATTATCCATCGTTATCCGTTGTACAGGTGAAGCTGCTCTTGAAAGAACACGTTTCTTCCTCTCTTGCAAAAAATAGGAACAAAGCGGCGGATCGGATCGATCAACACTGAACGATCGCGTCGACAAAAAGGACGGAGGGAGACAGGGCAAAAAACGATGGCGAAACGAGCGACTTGCATAGATGCACGGATATGTCAACGTCGGTGGGTCGTGGTCGTCGCTTAAGTGGAGTTTATTACCGCGATAAGGACGCGCGACGAAGGGGTCAGCCCGGTTTGCGAATCGACCGCTATTGTTGCGCCACGAAACGATGATCGTTCGGCTATGTAACACTTGTCGGCGACGATTTGGCCCTCGATCTTGACGAGGCATCGTCTAATTTCCCCGATTTGAAGGGCAAAAGGGCGAAGGGTCCACCGGGGATCTCCAAAGTGTCCGCCAGACGAGAATCGATTCGCTCCACCCCAAGCACGATAAGGCCTCCACTGACGGACACACCAATCGAGGTGACCTCTTCCCTTCTTGTCGCTAGCTTCGACGACCGTTTACGGGAAGAAACGTACTGGAAAAAGCGACGGGAAGATGATCTTTTTAACGACGTTCCGTTATCGATTTTTCGTTGACACGTTGATCGAGGTGAGGATATCAAGGCGAGTCTCGAGGAGTCGCGTGAATTAACGTCGAGTTTTGACGATTCGAGCTCAGTGATCTGGTGGACCTTGTGTTTCTTTTGCATCGTTAGTTTAGAAATTTATGTTATCCAGACGAGTAGGTCCTAAAATCTAGATGTTCTTTTTAAGCAATAGAAAAACGCAGTAAAATATATGTTCGTATTTAACAGTTGTCGTCACTGTCGGTAGTTTGCTTGAGCTTTGAACTTGGAGTAACGAAACTCAGTAACTTAATAAAATGAAAAAAATATTGAGACGAGTGGAGGAACGCGATCCTCGAACTCGATAATCCAATTTTGCATGAAAGATCGTTATTTGTCGACGATCGTGCTAGGAACGATCGTCACCTCGAGATAATCATGACGAGAACACGTCGATCATTTTCACGAGCGACGACGAGCGTGGAATCGCGACGAACGGAGGCGGACGCGTCTTTGGCACGTTCACTGGTTATGTTTATTATTCTCTACGGTAGACATCGACGTTTACAAGGTGTACGACCAGGTGGCCCAACGTGAAACCACCTCCGTACGAAAAGCTTCGGTCAGAAACGACCCCCAGCTGGGAATTCTACCGGCTCCTTATTTTTATTTCTCGCCTCCTACGGCGTTACCTCTTCATCTTCGCTTTTACACGGGCCTGATGTTCCTCTCCGGGACGGTGTCGAGTCCCTCGGCTTCGGTGATAATTACATGATCGATACGAGTAAATATCTCTCCTCTCGATTATGCAAATAACCGCGATACCGTACAAACGGATCTCGTCGTTAAGCAGGAAGTCGTCTTCGACTTTAAACCCTTCGAGGGTTTCGATTGAACAGTGGCAATAATTAGGGAATGGAGGCACGTTTAATCCGTAGAATCAGAGCCGGCATTTTAACATTTTCACGTATATTATCAGGAACTACGACTTCGACATTTTTTTGAGATAAATATTAGTTCAGCGAAGCGACAGTAAATCGACCATTCGATTCATCGAATCGTGATTCCTCGTTTCTAGAATCAGGGTACCTGCAATGACAATAAAAAAACCCAGTTCATTTCACGGTCAATAGAGTTATACCTTATTATAAGTTATTGAAGAGAATTTCTGATAAAATTAGAGAGATTACCGTCCATATGTCCAGTTTTATGGCTATAAAATAAAAAAGTTTTTCAAGCTATAAAATCTGTCTTCAAGAGGAAGAAAAGAGTGCCGCACGATACTGCGGTGTCTTTCATACAGATGTGATTCTTACGATTGTCTTTCGTGTTTAAAGTCGTATGGTTTGGTGCGAGTTAGGACGAAGCAACCTTAGTTCGATAAGCGCACGACGTACAAGCCTGGGTTTAATCTACTAACCTATAAGCCAGAACGGACGATCGCAGGACTCTAAAGGGAACCTTGGGGAGGGAGAAGAGGGGGCGAAGAGAGGTACCAGGACCGAGGGACATTCATGCAACCTCGGGAGGACTTAAAGGCTTCGGATTCTTATTTCCCCATAAATAATTTTAATGACGCGCCGCGGCAGTTCAGGTATAAGGTAGGGACTGCGCGGAACCCGTACCTGTAGGCAGCCTTGCATTGTTATTTATTATGTCCGAGCTCGTGACCGCGCCGAAACGACGCGAAAATCGTCTTCCTTCGCGAACGAATTGCGAATTATTTGTTGATGAGCCGATTATATAATCTTACGTATCGTCGTATTTTCTTACGTCAGTTTTGTACGACAACGTTCGAACATACGTAAGTATCTGCGTTATTCCGGATTTGTGTGAATGGAAGCTCCTTCAGTTTACATATTCTATACTTATACAGTTTAGCGACTTTTATTTCTAATTCCTAAATTCGTCATAAATGGGTATACCAGTATCGTTTAAGTCTTCTTAGCACGTAAAATTGATGTATTTAGAATTACAATGTAAAAGAACAAACTAATTATGTGGAACATATCAGGGAACGAACGACGAATCGTTCGATGCAAGTCTTCAGCTTGCAAATTGGCAAATTGGCTTGCAAAACGGCGGATCAGCTAAGAAAGTACTCCGTTAAGCACAACAATTTGTAAACAATTTCAATACACATGTATGTGGACACATAAATTTACTGAAATCTACTAAAATTGTTTAACACAAAATCTGTGTTATAATACATACATAAACGTAAACTTGTGCCTCAGACATTTCGTTTCCGATTCCGGAAGAGATGTATCCTCGAAGTTGCCACGGAAGAAAGAAATTTGCATGGAGCTTTGAAAAAATTGCTGACTCGTATCGAGTTTACATCGAGCGTCGCTCTCCACGCTACCGTCTGACAGCTTCGTGACGATAGCGAAAGGAGACGGTCGTGACGTTCGGTGCGCGCGCTGTGTCTCGCAAACGCGTCTAGAGGGGTTAACGGAGTGACGCGATTCGAGGACGAATCGGCGCGTGCGGACAGTGACGAGGCGCCGCGTGGCAGCGCCACTTTCGCCAGTTGTTGAGGGGGCGGAGCCTGAATCGACCAATCGGCGTCGTCCGCGCGTGCCACGCCTCCTGGGCGTTACGATACCGCCCATATAACCATCCTCGCGTTAAAGGTACCTTACTCTTACTTCCGCGTCGACGTTGCGATCGCCTTCAAGTTTTCACGCTTACCGAGCATCCACGCTCGTACTCGAGCGAGTTCACGCTGGCGCGGTGCTGTTGTGCCTTCGTCCGCATCGAGCTGGACGTCGATCGTCGTGTCGTCATCGTCGCCTTCGTCATCAGCCCCGTTGTTTTCGTCATCCTCGTGCTCGAGCCACGACGCGATGAAGGAGGATCGCCGATCGTCTTCCTCGCCGTGACGAGTCCAACTCGGTCGTTAAGTTCGCGTCGAGTGGTGTCCGTTCTGAAAGGGAATCTTCGAGATCACGTCGAAATTTCGTCGACAACGATGAAGGTAAATCATATTATTTCCGTCGTGGAATCCGTTTTTGAACATTTCATTGCCGAGTTAATTAATTTAAGTCAATTAGTTTCCCAAAGGGCAAAAAATTGAGTAATTTTTTGTCGTGAATATATTGGGTGAAGACGTCTGGTGTGAATATATCGACGATGCAATGTTAGGGTTTCTCTGCTAATAAGTTGCTTTAAATAAATTCTATAAATTCGTACGAACGCAATAATCACGAATTAATTTAGACGAAGAAACAGTCGTCTACCCTTTCGTTTCGTGCGTATCTCATTTTTCAACTTTACTTCCAAATACCTAGATAAATACCGCGTAAACGAGCGTAATAATCACGCTCGTACAAGACGCTCGTATGTCTTAACGAGATTACGCGGCGGGAGTCCGTACGAGGGGATGATAAACGAGCGAAAACCGACGTTCACCTTGGTTTCGTTCTCTTGAGAAAGTCGTCGCGACGCGAAAAAGATCGCGAGAAATGCCTGACAAGGTTGATGAGCGTTGGTGGACAGACAAGGAGCGCCTTGACGCGACGGTGAATAAAAAACGAGGGCGCGACGTGTTCTAGGGCGGATTCTTCTCGCGTGAGAGACACGGCGCCGATTTCGAGTCGCAACCGACGTGGCTTCGTTCAGTCGACTCTGTTCAGTGTAACTGTTTTGTGTTCGAGTCGATATATAATATATGTAATAAAATAATAAAAATGTAACGTTACGAGAGAGATTTTAAAGCGCGTTGGTCTGGCAAGATTGTGTAGGTACGAAAAGGGACGTACGATCGTTCTTCTAACTTTGGTACGTGGCGACATCGCGCGAGTGCAGTTGAGCATAAAAAAAAGGAGGGTGGTTCTTTGAGTTAACGAGGTACAAGATGCGGTGAAAGTGTAGCGAAATGATGCAAACTGTTAGCAAGTCTTAGAATGATACTTCATTGTTGCGCAATTAGACGACTTTCAGAGTGATATCTACGTAATAGCAAAATACCCTAGCTGTAGGAAGAAATCAATAAAATGAAGTCCGCTTTTTGAAATTTGTTGATTTTGTTTCGCTGACGTATGTCCTTAAACCTCGTTTACTTGCGGAGCGTACACTTCGAAAAAGGTTTTTGGAAAGATTCTTCGGAAGATTTTCGATTTATAAACAGTCAGTGCTGAGTCTAGACTTTATTGGGTCTAGGAATCTTGATGCTCTTAAATAAAGGCGAAGACCTGCCATTACGTCGTCTTCTTCTACTACACCAATAATTCAATTGTAAAATTCCCTCGAACCAGACTCTTCGGTTGGGTTCCTTAACATCGTTCACAGTGGGAAATGACATCTACTTTATCGATATAATGAAAGATATACTCATTCTGGGGCATCCGTGGCAGCGTCGTTTTCAAGAAGAATAACAAGTAGTCTTTTATTGAGAATCGTGCACCGCATCAAAGCAAGTGTTAATCCAGTTGTGTTCTTGATCTACATCACTGGTTGCGCGAACAAACGATACGCGGGTATTTACTTATGTTGTTGGACGCGATCATCGCGTGTTACTCGTTCTCTTAATGAATATCTCAATGTACAATATTAATCGCGTTATCCCATATTGCAGATAAGACTTATCGATGCAAGATATCAACGGACATAATCGTCATTACGTAACGAATAAATACCACGCAAAAGTAAACGCTACGAATCTACGAGTTGCTTAAGCGATCGTTTCAACGGCGTTAAACTTTTAGAATGACGCCATAGGATCATTTTATACCCAATACGGTGAACATAGACCTGAAAATGCAAATTCGGTATTACCGTGACCTATTTTCTCTCTTTCTCCCTCCTCACTTTTCCTACACCCATCGGTAAGAACTCTTCGTGCTTTTTTCCTTTAGTGCCTTATCCATTTTGTTTCGTCCGCGAATGTCACCGTCGTTATTATCTTTATCGTCGTCATTAACGGAGGAGAACAAGTAAGGTTTCGTGACGCGTCTTAAGGTCTTAATGCATTAGCAGCCTCACGACTATCGCTCTGTCCTTCTCGCAATGTCGACGTTTTACGAGACGAGTCGCTAATTGCGCGTTATAACGCATTGCATCGTAGCTCTACGATCATCGAAGACGGTTCTATAGTGAAAAAGAGAACAACGACGTGTTCTCGATATTTCGAAAACCAATAATAACCTGCGTTCGACATAATTTCTAGCACTTCGCAATAGCTCATCGAAGTTGCAATATCGAAACTAATTTTTCAATCGAAACTACGAATTTATAAAATACAAAAAAAATACGAGGTTCATAAAAGGATCGAAAAGATTTCATAATTGAGCACCATAGCCATTTTCTTTTTTTTTGGCCACGGATCATTATCATCGCACTAAAGGTGCCAGTTAATCCTTCCACTTCGGAAGGTGCCACTTTCTTCTTCCAAAATGGACGAACGCAAGAAGTCGAGGCGCTCCGTTTCCAAACGCAGACTTCGCGATCACTTCACCTACGTAGCCTAGTTTCGTGGCGAATTTCACGCGCGAGTGCGGCGCGACCGAAAGAGTCTCGCGAAGCGCCGCCCTCGAGACGATAAATCGCGTTGGCGGTGCCGCGTCCTGCCACGGAACGATCCGTAAAATACGCGCGAGGCAAAATCGTAAATACGCGTAAGAAGCGTCCCACGCGAGACGCGCGGGGGTGACAAGAAGTTCTGCGTGAATCGTGTCACGCGAGTCGTCGACTGCAAGATGGCGATGCGTTCTGTGTGGTCCGGTAAATCGTAGCGGCGTAAAGGCGCGAAATGCCGCATCAAGACTGATCCCGAGTTATACGGCGACGTCTCGCAGCCGCTGCCTTCGCTGGTGCCTGCAAGTAAATACAGTAGGATTCCGTGCAGCGCGCTCCACTCGATGGATAAGTTTCAACGATAAAGATTCTCATTCGCTGCGTCGGCATTTCCTTTGATCTTATCGTTAGACGTGTAGATAAGATCTCTTGCATCGGTGCGAACGAGCTCCTCTTCTTTCCGCAGCGACTTTTCCGAAATTCCGCGTTTCACGAGGGAACAATACGAGTGTTTCGTCGTTTCTAGGCGGTTGAACGTCTCGTGGGGTTACTATTGCGATCATGGTAGACTTTTTAGTGTTTGCGCAATACTTTTCACTGGTGAAGGGTGAATTAATAGACTCGATAGAAGAATAGATAGGATTATATCTGTCACTATGGCAGAGTCAATGTTTTTTCATCCGTTAGTCCCCCAAATCGCAAGGAACCGTCTCTTATGCGTTGGTGACCGATTAAATTTGATGCCGTCGATAGTCGATAAATGATCGCAGTGAAATTCACGAAACGGTGATCGGCGAGTCGTGATTCTTCAGTTGGAAGACACGTTTCTTTTTCAGGATTTTCCGGTGCTTTTAATGACCTGTAATAAACGCGATAAATGTTGGCAAGTACACGTCGCGTGTGTCGACATCCAGTTGCACGATCGAAGCCTGGTCACTCGTAGTACTTTCGAACCCGATCAAATATCGTAAATCAGGATTTAGATCGGATATCATAAATCAGGGACTAGATCGTGCTCGTCGATAATTCAATACCTCTTGGCATGATTGCCGATAGCAACGTTTGGTAGAGTTGCTTCTCTCGTCGACGATTTCCTTTGAAAGCGTGTCCTTGCCGTCAGTGACGAGTTACAGTACACATCGACGTTTAAGCCGATTTGGCGGAGAATCCATCGATGGTTCACCGATAGGTATCGGTCTTGTTAATCAGATCAAAAAAGAACAAAAGCTCGAGCGATATCAGCACTCTTTCGAACTTAAAGCAGGATAATTACGTAGTAAATTATTAGCAATCTAAATTAAAATCTGAATCGATACCAACGACTACTATAAAGTATAAATAACGCTTTGAAAAATATCGTCAGATCCATTTTCCTTGCTCGGTTGGTAACTTCGTTAATAATCGAGGTGCTAAGGTTCGTACAGCAAAAGGAAAGCAAACGTCGATATAAATTTACGAAAATATCCGCTTGAAAAGACGACGGATGCCCTTTTCGCCGTTTCTTCTTCTTCCTTTTAAATAACGAACGATCCGTCGACGGTCCTTTCGATGCCTCGCTTTTCGAGATATTTTCTAAGGCTGCGTTAATCTTCCCGGCGTTCCCAAATCGACGACTTTTACGGCGTTATAATTGATAGTGGCGCGGTAGAGAGCGAGAACGGACGAAAATATGCGAGCGATTCCTTTGCGATCCGCGCTCGATTCGACCGTTCGTCGTACGTTTTGTTCCTCGTGATCCTTTATTTTGCTTACCCTCCGCGCGACTTCCACCGCGAGAACGAATTAATAATAGGCGCGCGATATGCCTTTGTCGCGTTCCCGTCTTCGCAACGCATAATAGGTACGTGGCGATGCGGTTATGCTAATCGAGCCGGTGATTTTATTTTTTTACGTGATGGAGGAGAGGAACGTCGCCGCGCCGATGACAAAGTGGCCGATCTTAGGGTTAGGAAAGAGCGGTGCGCCCGATGCATCACGATAACCGCAGAAATACGACGGAAACGCGAACGTTCCCTCGGAGTTCGTTCGCGTTTGTTTAACTGCATGCTTTTAACGACTCGCGGATAACTCATTCGTAGAGTCGTGTTACGTAAGCGATTCGCACAGCGACAGATTACGCGCCATTCGAAAGGAATTACCTCCTTATTTACCATCGATTTATTATTATTCACTGTTTACTTAACTCCTATCCTGCAATTTATCACGCGCAAAAGTGTAAAAACGGCTAAGTTTGCGATCATCCCGACCGCTAAACACATCGATTATCCACATTTGTCTGTATAATCGAAAATAATTTCGTCATTAATTCACGACGATGCATTTTACGATTCGATTTGTACCTCGTTAATGTAACTACAGGAAAAATGTAAATTTTCCGCCGAATCTTGTCGAACAATGATTCAGCCTCGAATAAAATTGATTTAATATTTCATTCCAATTGTGTTCTTAAACGAAATGAAACTTGGATTTCGGTACGCTGCCGCGTCGTGTATTTTTTTATCGACACGACGAACGACGGATTTCCTATCGACCCTAAGGATGACGCGTCGCCCGGGTAACAGGGGTGTTTCTATTTGCGTGACTGTGCCTGTAAATAAATATCCAGGGAGACAACGGAAGAGAATGGCGATAAGCGGGAGTTCCTTTACTCTGTCGCCAATGTCCCGTGGAGAAACGAGCGTTCTTGAATCCGTGTTGATGCAAGTGGACAAGGCGCGGGAGCGAGCGGCGATGTACGCGCCATTGTCACGGCTCCTTACGACGTCATCGACCGCTCTTCGATCCTCGATGGCGTTAATGCGCAGTTCGAACTAATCGCGAAACGAATTCGACTTGCCTTCCTCGATCCGACCGTTCCTCCTCCTCGTCGTCGTCACCTTCTTCTTCTCGCCTCTCCTTTCTTCGCTTTCTTTTCGATCTTCCTTGGGCCGTAAGTCGCTCGTGAGCGTGGACACAATGCGACATGGGTGCGACGAAAAGAGAAACGACGAGGACGAGGACGAGAACGAGACGACGATGACGACGACGACGACGGGGACCGAGACATTGTGGTACGCGAAACCAGAAATCGTATGGCGATTTAAATGGGTTTTGAGTGGCCTGCCGGCGTCTCTTCGAGCCTCGAGAGAGGGATCCCTTTGTAACCGCGGGGGATCGTTTCTTCCTGCGGAGCGGAGGCGCTTTTTCTACGAAGGCGTGAAGAGGCTCGTGCCCTTCGCAGAGTGCCACTCGAAAAGCCGCTCGAAACCCACAAAAAGCGGAGAGGCGCATTATTTTCTTGTAGCATTCTTCCTCTTTCTTTCTCCGTCTATCACGTCCACGCGAGGAATCCCTCGAAGGATCGATCGAAAGAGGGAGGAAAGGGATACCTATAACCGTAGCGGGCCACTTTGTCAAATTGTCACCTGGGTGGAGGGAATCGCCAAGGATCCAGGGGATACGTCGCTCTTTGCGTGCTTTCGAAAGAATCTTCGATGTTTCTCGCGCTAGGAAGTCTCTCGAGTTTTTCCACGGGCCATTCGTCGCTTTCGACGTCGATCACGGTCGAGGTAACACGGTCGATTAGGTCGTCATTAGAGTGGGAGGTTCTTTTTTTACCAACAATGCGATTTTTCGCGCTTTCCGTTCCTTTCTTCGGCGCCGCTCCTCGCGTCCTCGTCGTTTCGAATGCTCGCACGAAGCCACCGGAGCGATCGACGACATTCTTTGCGGATAACGCTGGCGGATAAGCGGCCGGAGCGGAGAAAGGATCGATATCGTGCATAGGTGCGAAGTTGATTAACGACGTGGAACTGGAACGTACCGTAACGGTACACGCGTTCTTCGAGAGCGACGTGAATGACAGAGCATCGCGTACCGGTGATTTATCGACGATATCGCCGTTTAAAAGCCGACACGGACTTTTTCCCGCGAGGTGATTTCATCTCGACGAGGAGCCGCGCGTCTCCATCGATCGACGTTACGCTTCTTCTAAACGCACTTGTGCGAGGAACATCGCCGATTTTATCGTTGTCGTTGCGTACAGTCGCTTTATCCCGCGGCTTTTCATTTATCTGTGCGGTTCTCTTTTTTATCCAAGATAAAAAGATTTCGGATACCGATGCCGAAGACATTCGTCAGCCACTGGATAGTCTAGTGCAGGTCGAACCGTGGCGCATTGGATGATTAAAAATGGCGCTTTCGCGAAGTATATTCCATCCTTATCTCTATTTACCTAAGGAGAAAGGTGAGAACGTAAGAAGGTATAAAAAGCGTTCGAGTTATATGGCGCATCTGAACTCGCCTATCAATCAAATTGACGAATGGCATGCGAAAGGTTGGCCACCCCTGGCCTAGTGTTCGCGATTGTTGGTCGGTCGATTTTTTATGCAGGATTAGAAGACTCGAAACAGCGACTCTAAACATTTTCCAAACTTGATGCCTTCCTCCTCGATTTCTTGCGGCAGGAGCGTGAATAATTCACAGTCGAACGATCATTTACGATCGTTGGTAATTATCGACCTTTGTACATCCATAAAGCTAAAATGTTGCATCATGCATATCGTAAACATCATGGTTTATCGTGTAAACGCGCACTTTAATCATCGAAGAGCGTTCGAGTTCGATCGAACAGCTACGTTGATTTGGGAGACGAGAAAATCGCTAGCCCATTCGTCTAGCGAAGTTAAAAAACCTAGCAAAAGACGCGACAAGGGGAGCTGGAAGACTCGCAGAGCGCCACGCAGAGCGACGGTGCAGACGCCGGAGCCAACGCATAGCGCAGCTTTGCTCGAGAGGAGAAGAAGTATCGCTTTCAATGGGTATCGCACCGAAAGTGACACGGATACCGCGAGGACACGGGGACCGTAGGAAAGTCCCGTGGGACCCCCCGTCGTTGGGCTTCGGGCTTTCAAAGTCATACCTCCGAGGGGCCCGAAAAGGTGGCCGAAACCACTCGAAAGCCAAGAATGGAACGAGCTATCCTTCCCCGTTCTATGAATAGGGAGGCGTGTACAAACTGGAAATACACGTCGACGATCACTGTTCGGTGTGAATCCACGAATCGTTCACGATCGCTCCTTCCTGGCAAATAAGGCAATAACAGCGGCGGGGGAGAGAGGGATTACCCTCGTTGTAAGTCAGAAGATCGGATTATGCGATCCGGGACGAGCACGAGGTATCGATTCCATCCTGAACGACGGATCCCATCCTGGTAAGACGCCGCTGAAGTGAGACGTTCGTTCTGGCGTCTTCGTGGCTCCTTGAGTTTTTAGACGTACACCTTTGTCGGGGAATCGGGTCACGCCAGTATGAAGTTCGAGCACGGTTGCCTAGCGATTGGGTATCGAATCAACGGTTGGTAAATTTAAGCAATCTTGTTCTTCACGATTTCGACGGAAATGCTTCGTGCAACGACCAATACGCTAGAGTGTCAAGTCAGCCAACATTTGCCTTTCTTCTCAGCCATATCGTTACGAAGGAAGCGTTTCTGCCAAATGTGGACTTTTATAGGTTAAACAAGACGAAAGAAACGCTATGATATAAGAAATTGAAACAAAGCACTTAAAACCAATAGACAATTTTCATCGATCGTTCCAAACGATCTCGTCGATTCGTGTAGCGCGAATTGTTACAGCTTCGTTTCTCGCCTAGACGCCGATCCGAAGTCGAAGGCTTCCCTTCGTCGTTTAAGCGCAGTTTATCGTCCGAGAAAGGAATCGAAGCGTCACGAACGTCCAGCGCATGACGCGCGTTGTTTGCCGCTACCTTCCGAAAGATTTGCAGTCTCGATCGAAGGCGCTTAGAGAGACTCGCGCAGAGGCGACGTCGTGGTATCGCGAGGAAGGAACTTGTCGCGCGATTCGAGAGCTCTTTGATAACGAAAGGCGTACATATATTAGACTAATAACCGAAAGGAGCCTAATCCTCCGTTTTACGATCCCGCCTTACATGCAACTCCGGGGTCATTATTGTCACCTATAACTCTCGGCCGGCCGAGCCTTTGGAACGTGGGTGTGGTGTCCGCGCGAAAGAGACAGGCATAAATCCTCCGCGTACTAGCAAATCGCCTATACGATTTTCGTTGGATATTTATCGCGTCATGGTCGGTGTCTCTGCGCGCTTCCTACCGACAATCGATCGTTTCTCATTGCACGATTTTTCCCTCGGTTCTCGCCGTCAACGTCGCTGATTCCAACGCGTCTCCAAGAATTAACAGAACTTAAACGTGAACAAATCCACGTGGTCGGATTAAACGTGCTCGAAAAATAAGACAAAGTAATTTATATCCCTGCAAGTACTCGTGCCACTTCGAAAGTTCTTCGTTACGCAAAGATACGGGAATAGATCTGTGCCTCACCGAGTCCATATCCGCGTGTCCATCTTGGAGAAACCTACGATAGACTCAAGGACAAGTTCCTACGTGTACGCGTATTTGTAAGTTTATACGATTACCCCCGACAACGTAACGATCCCGACAAGACGCCATCTTTCAGGACGAATTAATTCGATTTCGGTCACTTTGAAACACCTTCGCGGTACGCCTCGTTTATTTCTTCGCTGGCGATACTCGTTGCCTTACCGGCGTGTTCTTTTGCGGGCGCATAAATACGCGACTATTTACGAGAAACGCGCGGGAGGCGCGTAAATCACGCAACGAACGACACCGAAAGCACTCTTAGAAGCGGGTGTTCGTAAGCGCGCGATCGATCCTTCGATACACAGGAATCGACATACCCTCGGCTTGCCACGGTAATTTCAACGGTCGCGATACACGTTGTCGCGTGTCCCTACGCAATGCATCTCGCATCGGCGTTGCTAAAGATCGATATCTTTATGTCGTTGTAGCTGGGATTGAGACGGAAACAACGTCGCGTTAATTCTCGAGAAGTCGTACGCGCGTCACGCTTCGAAACGTCGGCGCCGATGCCGATCCTTCGGGGTAGACGCGGGAAGAACGAGCGTCAGGAGCGAGCCAGAAGTCGAAGGCGCGACCCGTTTACGAGAAAGAAGGCGAGCTGGACGAGAAAAAAGAGGGAAGGCGTCGGTGTCTGCATCGGAGGTAGACGCGGGAGCGAGAGAGACAGAGCGAGCCACAGAGACGCAGAGGCAAGGGGGAGGAGACGACGCCGCAAGCCGGTTCGTCGTGCGAACATTTGGCTGGTTATGGTTGGTGGTTAACCGTACGCGTCACGGGGAGGGTCGCACAATGGTGGCGCACGGGAGTTACATAATGCCATTGTAACGTAATACCTGCGTACGCACCGTAGGTGCGACGACGACGACACACCGTGCGAGCGCGTGGACCGTTCGTTTCTGCCCTATGATCGAGCTGCTCTCCTACGGGCTCCAGACGTGCCCTTTCCTCGGGACCAGCCCCCATGAGTTATGGTGAACGCCATGTAGCAAGCCATTTGTACCGGACTCCTCGATTCTCTCTCTCTCTCTCTCTCTCTCTCTCTCTCTCTCTCTCTCTCTCTCT
>JAITYT010001853.1:539552-565013 GCA_025433975.1 Liostenogaster flavolineata
TGTCTTTCTTTCTCCTTCTCTCTGTCTGTCTTCTCGCAAAAGTGGCATTCTGGGGTCGCACGGGCTGTCAGGGGCGTGATTTTCGGTCGAAGGGGAAACGAACGTCGACGGGCATGTGAGAAAGGGAGGATGGAGGAGGGAGAGTGCAACGAGCGGAGAGAAAGAGGCAAAAGAGACGATCCGGAGTCTCGACATGGTTTTGGATGTCTCGTAGGTGGCGTCGAACCGAGAGGGATGTTGATAACTTTCCGAAACAGCGACTGCAGTTTGTCCTAGCCTTTTGTCGAGTCAGGTAAAAGGAACTTGCGATCTTTGGGAGATGGGAGATACGAAGGAGTAGCCTTGTCCTCTTGCGTTCGGGCTAACGCAAAACATCGATCGTCGTTCTATTCTTAGGCGAGGGGAGGAGAAGAATGGAAACCCAAAGAGATGGGAAGAAAGAGCTAATTCCTGCTAGGATAATCAAAAATACATGATTTCATCGAACCAAATGGAGCAGAACGTTGACAACTTTCCGAATCGGCGAATAGTTTGTCTTAACCTCTTGTCGAGTCAAATAATAGGAACTTGCGATCTTTGGAAAACGAGAGACACGAGTCTTGTCCTCTTGCGTTTAGGCTAACGCAAAATCAATTATCGCATTCTTACGTAGTTAGTTTTTCTTCGCGAAGAAGAGGAGCGCGAGTAGGTCGACGATCGCGTAGGATCTCGTGGATTTTAAGATATGGACGTACGTGTGCGAAGGCGCGAGCATGATCGAGCCCTTGTATTTGCTAGAGGAAGGGTCGTCGTGTTGTCACCATATTGCGGAAGAACGTTCGTGCGTCGACGGGGAGAGTTCTTCTCGAGTCAGGACGACCGTTGGTTACGTCGCCACGGGGTGTCCTTCTCGCTTGACCAGCTGCCTGCCTGTCGGATCTCTCGCAGAAACGGTATGAATCCGATACCATCGGGATCCGGAAAGTCGCGTTACTTAATAAAACGGTCAGTCGTTTGCGATAGACGAACAGGATTTTTAGCTCGTAATTGCAAAAGGATAAGTTGGAATGTTCGACAGGCAACTCGATGTTATTAAAAGTAAAACGAGATGTATTAGGTGGGCCGGAAAGTAATGTCTTATTTCAATTTGAAACAGATAAGATATTTTTATTTTGAGTCGATGATCTAATCACCCTCGTTATCAATGATTTATTAATGAGTACGAGATTACGTTACTTTCCGGTTCCCGTGATAAGAAAAATAGAAGAAAGCGCATTTAAACAGTATCTTTTGCATCACTGAGTCTAACAAGGAGCACAGAAAGTGGCTCGTTTCGCTTTACGAACTGGCGGTAACATCAAGATGACAAAAATCAACAAAATCGACGGATACTCGTCCGTTCTTCGATCCAAACGCGCTAAATCGGTAAATCGTCGGTGCCACGTACATCCTTATACCGCATAAATTATCAATCGCGAGTACGAAAGCGACGAGAACGAAGAATTCGGCGCGAGTCGTGACTGAAATCGAGGGTTTCACGGTTGCGCGTCTATCGTGGTGATCGAGACAGGCTGCGACTTCTCGTTTGAATCTAACGACAAAAATATGAGAGCGCGATAAGAGATTCCGAAGGCGCACAATGTCCGTGGCGAAAGGCGCTGCGACGAATCGCACGAGACGGACGCATCCATCAAACGCATCGGCGGTTTTCTGACGGGGGTACGTTCGTCGTTTCGGCGATCGAACCCGCCGCAACGGAGCAGGGTACGAGTCGTACACGTAGTGGATTCTAATGGGGGTTGCTGGTTCCGTTACGCGCGATTACCCTTCCTTTTGTACGTGACAAACGATCGATTTTATCCGTAGACACGGTCCTCTCTAACGGGAAAGAGCTATCGTGAATCGATACCATCGGAAACAAAGCTGCGCTTGCACTAGGCGCGTACAAGTCATTTTATTCTTTACTATATGCATTTCCGAACGTCGCAAGGGAACAATTAATCGTCGTTAAATGGGATTTCATCGAAAGAAGAAATAATCGTGGAGCGGTGAATTATCTGAACGTAACGATTTAAGAATTCCACTTTACGATCTGCACGGTTCGGCTGCTGGGTCGTTTCTACTGATTCGGGCGTTATGTCATAAATGAGCCAAAAAATCGAGTAATCGAATCTTTTAGCCTTCGTAAACTTCCACGATTTTTGATGAACCAAAAATCAATCCGAAGTTAGAAATTTAGCGCGAGCACTCGTATCGTAATAATTAGTCGCACGTGGTAACAAAAGCGTTAGCTCTCGATAGCGACAATTTCTAAAATTTGCTCTTTTATCGTCAAAAGTTGTTCACCCTTCGCCTCGTATTAAAAAAAAAATACCCTGCGTTCAGGCGTATACGTTTATAAGAAATAAACTCTTCTACGATCCGTGTCTTACCTCGCGGCAGCTTCGATCTACCTTTCCAGTCAAACGGTCAAGATGGATATCATTCGATCAAGTTCGATGAACAATTCGAGGAACAATTATCGTTCCGTCCGCGAGGAGGCATCGAGCAAAAAGGAAAGGCTACGGCGACACGACGAATAAATTTGTATCTCTGATTGCAGACGGAAGTGGAGGACATGAGCGGAGACGGTGTTTGCGAGGGTACAGGGCCGAGCCTGAGCGTACCGGAGAGCACCGGCGGTATCCTGGGATCGGAGATGTCCCCCGGCGTAATGGAGTGCGGTGGATGCGGGGAACGCGTCCGCGAAAGAACCGTTTTGTGCGTCGGGGGACGTACATGGCACTCCAGGTGTCTTAGGTGTTGCGCCTGTGCCAGGCCATTGCACGATCAGCATTCCTGCTTCCTCAGAGGCATGAGACTTTACTGCAGGCACGATTACGCCCTGTAAGTATGCGATTTTCGTTATCGATTCCGGTTTAGATCGTTGCGTTCATTTATATCCCTTAATGCAAGGATAACGTCACGATTATCCACTCGAGATCAATTTTTTGTCTTAAATGTTAGCTACTCGCGCAGTTTATCTTTTTTCGTCTCTAAGAATTCTGATTTCAATTTCTCGACTTTCTTTAATTTTACTTCCCTCATCGACGATTCAACTCTGCTGGAGCCGCGTCGTATTAAACTTTTTTTCAAAATTCTCTCCATCTTCCGCCTTTTATCGCCAAGATCACTTTGCGCCTTAACACTAAACCTACCTACGACCGTTAAGAACGGGCGAATGACCGTTCTCAAACCGTCCTTGGAATTTCCTACACGAGACTGCTTCCTCTTTTTATCTTTGCAATGTAAGCGAAGAAGGAAAATAAATCCGTGTTATCGATTTACGAAAATCCTTTCGTCTGTCATTTAATTCAATACCTCTTAGCTGGGTTCAGCTGAAAACAAATATAACTTTTTAGGGACAGCTCTTTGCTCCGGTCACGATAAGAATAGATATACGCGAAACTTCGGTAAGTTCAGTGTTAACGAGAAACTATGTGCAACGGGTGTCTCATAAATAACAAAAAAAAATCGTTAATCGCTCACGCGACCAAAAACGTTTTTAATCTCCCTTTTCTCTCGAAAAAGTTACTCCAAATCAACTTCGAGCTTCGTTCCTTCAATCGCAGTCGCGCTCGAATGTCTCGCGTAAAAATCGAAGCACATAGCCAAGAGTACGCGCGATACCCACGCGCGATAATGCACGCTTGTTTGCGCGTAGCCAATGCGTTTCGATTTTTCTCGCGCGATTGCATCGAAGCCTAGCCGATCCGATGCGACGCGGTGCCGTTAATAACGCGAACGCTTGCAATTACAATCGCACCGCCGCACAAAACGCACGCGTCATCGTGCGCACGACGAACGATTCATCTCCAAGGATCCCTCGAGCAACGGGCAAGAGCCACGAATATCGAGAGAATTTGCATTTCTCCTTTTTTATTGCAAAACGATCTCCCAATGCCAAACTCCGATCCGCGGAAAATAAAATAAAAATGAATCAGCGACGAGGATTACCATGATCGATCTCAAGATGCGCAAGATGCGCGAGAGGAGTGAACAGGAGAACGTTCGAAGCTCGTCGATCGACGATGGCTCTTCGGGGATCGTTTCGATCTCAGATCGAATTTTTACGCTTTGGTAAACCTGGACGTCCGTCAGCTCTTTCTATTTTATCTCAAAACAGAGGGGAGCCTCCTTTGGCGCGGGTAAATACACGCCGCGGGATGAACGGCACGGTACTGGACAGCAAGGAGGCAGCGAGAGGAGCGAGAGTCGTACGAAACCCCGACGTATCCGTCGCTCGTAGTCCTCTGGCAATAATATAGATACGAGCGTCACTCATTAAGATAGCGGTGCCGAGTTTAGCGGCAGCAGCGGCCTTGAATCTTTCGCCCGCAAAAACGGATTCTACGCGATGTCGTAAATCGAGGGGAACACCGCGCGTAATTGCCGAGCACTATCGTGCCTCGGATGCCGCGAGAACCCCTCGTTTTTTTCTCCTCCGCGTATCCGCGATTCGGTTCGATGGCAGAAGCGCGATCGGAAGTGGATTTAATTATCGCGGCGTAACTCGCGATGCACATCGCATCGAGCGTCGCAATAATGTTGTCAGCTTTGTCCTTCCAATCGAGCCACTTCTCGTCTTTGAACGTTCTTCTCTTGTGCGCTGGATCGTTGCGTGACGTAGTGATACGGTGCAAGATTGGAGACTTGGTCGAGAGCTCGTGATCGTCGTTGTCTTGAGTTTGGAGGAGCTAGAATCCTTTGGAAAATCGTCATCGGATTGGTCTGGTTTCTTCTTCGTTAAACTACTAGACTTCAGACGACTGATAGTCGGTTGGTCGTATTTCGCGCGCGTAATAAACCGATAAAGTTATTCGAAACGTTTACGTCGTCCTTTTATGTTAAAAAGACGCGTACGCGGTATTTTAGAGAGGATCGTATCGTTTTTCGAGTGCTCATCTAGACGTAATCCTTAGATTTACCAGGGAACTTCGTAAAGAGTCCAATCAATTATAATGAATCGACGAAGTCCGCTGCGTAGCCGTTTGTATTCCGCACAAACGGAACAAACGAGCTACATGGTAGCTCCGTGTAAGAGCGTGGAAGTGTGTCTCGTGGAATATCTCGAGAAGACCAAAGTGACTCGTCGATTGTGAGGAGGAGATCCGAGCCAAAGACTTCCCAATGTGTTTATCCAACTGTCAATCAGTTACTCCAGTCATCTGGGTCTTGCGTCGGCCCACCTAAGTCAAGTATCGTGATATCCGATCGAGACGCGCGACTGACATCGCTGTCGGTATTATCAAACGAGGAAATCGATGTGTGAGAATCGAGAAAAAAGATCGGTGATCCGCTAAAAAAATAACCGATGACTTCGTACATCTTCCTGGCTGGCCGAAAAAGAAAGGTACGAAAAAGAGGAACCATTTAAATAAATGTTAGATTCGGTGGCTGGAACGGACCACTAGAAACTCTGTGTCGATTTTAAGCGTCGATATGTGACTGTACATCGTTAACGCTGTTACTCGAAACGGCACGATCGAGTTCCGGTATTTTTTTTTTTAATTTTTCCACGACGTATCGTCGATGGACTATAAAGTTCGATTCTCAATGGATTCGAGTTTCACAACAGACTCGTGCGACGAAGAATGCGCGTGAAGTGGATTCAGAATCGACGGCCTATGACTGAGCATCGTTGACGGTGTTATGCGAAACGACACTATAGAGTTTCGACACTTTTTCTAAATTTTCGTCGACGTAGCGCCAGCGGACTAAAGTTCGATTCACAATGGACTCGTAGAACGAAGAATGCTCGTGAAGTGGATTCAGAATCGTCGGCTTACAACTGTACCTCGTAAGCACTGTTACTCGAAACGGCACGATCCAGTTTCGAAATTTTCCAAAAAATTTCATCGACGTTGGCGGACTAAAGCTCGATTCACAATGGACTCGTAGGACGAAGAACGCGCGTGAAGTGAATCCAGCATCGTCGGCTTATGACTGTACATCGTCATCATTGTTACTCAAAGTGGCAAAATCGAGTTTCAAAATTGAAATTTTTCGCTGCATCGTTGGTGGACTAAAGCTCGATTCGCAATGGGCCCTGAATCGGTTCAGTAGATCTCGCGAGCGCGTTTTATCCGCAACGATAATCGTCGTCGTACCTAAGTCGGTCATCGATCGGTGCGAGAATAATTAACGTATCTTTTGGACAACGACGAAGTCTCGACCCGTAAGAGCCGACGACGTGTGTGCGGGAGGTCCGTAGGAATCTGCCGCGTAATTTTTTTGACCGTGCTTTCCGCCTCGTAATGCTGCCTTACGATGACCCGGTCGACAGGATCCACGACCCGTGGACTCGTCGACAAGGGACTTCGAAAGCGCCGAAGCCCGAGCTCTTGCCGTGGCTCCGTCGTGATAAATGATCAAAAACTATACCGGGGGAGATTCGCTAAACGGCGTTAAGAAGCACTCCATTCCAATCCGCCTCCTTCCTCCCTTCGTTATAACGCCATACAAAACGAAGCTGTTCGTAATTTCGTTAAGTTCTCCTCTTATCCGTGATGCCAATCGTTCCTGAAAATAGAAACGTTAACGACAACGCGCGAATCGGCAATTTATTATATCTGTCGCGACTGTTGCGTCGCCTAAATAAAATACACGCGGTCGATTTCTTCTAGAAAGCCAAAGACGTTCGAACGAACTTTACTTTCGAAAGATTCTGAAAGAAACCAACAATATAAACTTAGCCAACGTCGAAACTTTGAAACGTCATCTGCGTAGACGTCAAACAAACAAATAAACGAGTCGGTCGTTGAACCGACGCGCTCTTGAACTGATAAGGCTGTCGGGTTATTGATTCAACACGAATTCCAAAAAATTCTACATCGACTTTTTCGCTCTTTATCTTGATAGTTTCGCATCTAGAAATTTAGCTGCGACGAACAGCCTACGTAAAGTACGCCGTGTTCAATTCAAAATTGGTCTCTGTGTATACCCTCCTTCTCATAATATAACCTTCATCGTTATAGTCTCCACTGTTTCATTCGTGTGATTAAAAGTATTTATTTAACGATCTTCTATCGCACCTGTTCGTCAACACGCTCCACACACGCACCCCCCGCTTATCGAATCGAATTTCCAATTGCGTGGATTCGCGACTTCGCGCGATTTCTTTCGTGTCTTAATTCGACGCGAGACTTAACCGTCTCTCGTTTCGCGTCGATACTTTTCTCTCCGTGTATAATAAATACTGTTTCATTAATCACACGTTGTCCTCGATGTTTTCTTGTTTCGTGCATTCGACGTTTTTTTACGAACGTCCGAACGATGAAGTTTCTCCTAGCTGCGATGCTGCATTTATCGATATCGAATGTATTTATATCAGTGTCAGTCACGAATACACGCGAATATACGTCGCGACCCGTTCAAAATTTAAATCCTTTCACTAGGAGCTCGCGACGTGGGCGCGCGGATGGAAGAACGTCTTTCTGTTGTGCGATGAATTAGCATCCGACGTAGAAACAATAGGATTAGAACGTTCGTATCTCCCGAACGCGGCTTAATCCTAAAGAAAAAGTAAGGCTTTAAATTCGTTCGACATCTTCTTTATCTTCAACCGTGTCGTTTCTTCGCTCAGAAGACAAAGCGCGTTTTTGATTCGACTTTGTCAGAAGCTCCTACGACATATATCGCCATTATTCTCTACCAGCTGACCGGATGTGTGCGTGTTATGATAATTCGACGCCGTAAGATCAGCTTTACTTTGTTACTTCACCGCTGAGGTAGGGTAGGCGCGATAGACGAGACAATCGCTTTCATTGTCGAAAAGGTTTTAAATTTTTCGAGTACGTGTTCGAACATCGGTACGCTTAGAACGTCACCCACGCGTGATCCAACTCGACCAGTCGTTGTTCCATCGCGAACGACATCGCAATCCGTGTCGCGCTCGCTCTCATTGCGGACTTCCAATCGAGCAAGCTGCAAAAAAATCAATGTTAATATTACCAATAAAACGAAGGAAAAAATCTGACGACAGACCGATCAGCGATAAAAGTCCGCGCGTATTACGTTTTCCCATCGATCGACGCCATAGCCGTGACAAATCGATCGTCTACGGCAAAAAAGCGTCGACCCGACGTTACTTTGCCCGTTGATCGATCGATTCACTCGTTAATCGCGACCAGCTCGACGGAATCCTTTTAATTCCGTGAGTCGACTTGGAGGAAGCAACTGCAACGGCAGAAGCGGTAGGGCGATACCCTCGAGCATCCCCGAGGAAGGAAGGGGGTGTCGGGCCCACCGGGGTAGTCGCGTGGCCCCATAAGATATCCCAGCGTGGGGGCGGAAGACAGGCTATGCGTGCGCGCAACCGTGAGGAGAAACGAAGCGTCTCCGAGCTACCGAAGGAAAAAGAGGAGACGCGCGCGTCTGGCTCTGAGAAAGAGAGAAAAAGAGTGAGTGAGCGAGAGAGAGAGAGAGAGAGAGAGAGAGAGAGGGAGAGAGAGAGAGAGAGGCATCTGTATAAGCAGCTAGTCGGAACCGGACGAGGAATCGGGATGCACTTTCCGTGTTCATGAATATGATAATGGGCTAATGGCCGCTAGTCGTTGTTTAATTACCAGTCGGACCGCGCACATCGGCCCAACGTCGACAAGAGGCCCGCGCATAGTCGTCCTCCACCCTCTCCGCGCCATCGTCTCTCCCTGTTGCTCACGGTGTCGCTTCTCGGTCGACAGAGGGACGAAGATGCCCCCGGGGACCGAAGATCCCTCGTCGTGGGTGCGAGCACATAGGTGCCACCTTCGGTGCCATTCATCCGTGCGGTGCGTGCGTGTGTCGTGTGTCGTGTCTTGCCGGTTACACGGCTACCGTTTACACCGCCATTCGTGCCATCGACTACCCCGATTCTGTAGGGTGCTCACACCTCCTCCCCTCTCTCTCTCTCTCTATCGTTCGTTCGAAAATAGTACGCGCGTTGAGATTTTGAGAGAATAAGAGAAACCACTTCAATGGTTAAAATTAAAGTTTAACACTTTGCACTCTTCTCTCAGGGGACATCGTAATTCTAGTATACCACTCGGATGTCGCTTCTCAGGGGACATTAAAGTTTATTGGTGGTTACGGGGAATTAACTTATTCCAGCTCAACTTTTTGAGACATGCATGTTTCCCTGAAGTTTTCTCTTGGAATGGCACAAGAAATTAAATGAAAATGTAGTAAAATTATTAACATATATAAAAAACAAATTATAAAAAATAAAATATTGATATTTTTGCAAGTATATGTTTCTCGATGTCAACCAATTCATATAAGTCCAATATCATTATAATACGTTACTTGGTTCAAAAACTATACTAAATAATATGAGGGTTTGATACGATATTATCGAAGCGAATAATACGAAGCGAATGAGAGGAAATTATGTGAGCGTTGATCGAAGCTCGGCTCCTTCTCCGGTGAGAAAGTCTTCGTTTCGCAAATCGCAAGATGCGGAGCTGCTACGAGCGGTCGAATTGAGAAAAGTCGTACTTCGATAACGCAACCAGTTTCAATGCCGTATCGGCGGCACCTTAAGAGACTCGGGAGTGTTATGCCTTCGTAGGAGTTACGCGTCCGCATGGACCTGCACTGTGGGAACGGAGAGTAATTTCGCGAATCAGCGATTCGTGATCGTTCCTATATCGAACGTCACGTGTACGCGCGAATGCGTATCGATTTCGAAGTCGGCCAAATTTATCGAGTAGTTTCGCGCACTCGATCGACTCCTTTAGGGAGGCACGTCGGTGTTTTAACATAACTTTCTTAATAAAAATTCGTCGAATTTATGTCGCAGTCCCGCTACGAAAGATAATGGACACCAGCTATTTGCTGTCTCACGACATTTTATAAATCGACCGCTATGAAGTCTCGATTGGAACCAATAATTACACTTCTCTAGGAATCTCCAGGATTCCTAGACAAATTATTAATTTTATTGTTGAATTCGTACGTAAATTTGAAGTCGTACGAAAGAGAAAGAAGCGATTTCAAGTCTCCGAGTCCGTCAAACTCAACAACGACGTGGAGAATTAAATTCGTATAATCAATCCAAGCTCGATCGAAAAGGATCCTTAAATCAATGGAAAATAGCCCGATCGAAGGACGATCGTTGAAGAACGATTTCGCGGTGGAAGGACGATCGTCGTCGATGGAATACGGCGTCACGGCGTCGCTTTCCCGAAGGCACCGGCGAAACCGAGGAAATAAATGGTCGCGAAACACGCGCTACCGTAGCCTACTCGAAAGCAGGAGTTACAGGAGGCTACGAATGCTCCTCGTTCTCCTCTCTTTTTCACTCTCAGCCTCGACTCCTCTCTCGTTCGAGTCTCCCTTACGGCGTACGAGATTCTCTCCACGCGAGTTCACGTACGACACGCAAACTTACTCCGGTCGAGGCTCCGTCGAGTCGTTTATTTGCCCTCGAACGACCGGTATAATCTCGCCTTCCCACCCTGCCGCCTCTGCGTACACGCACCTATGTACGTACGCGTATATGCGTGTTCGTAGGCTCGTTCACCCGCTTATCTAAGAGTACGAAAGCGCGGTAGGAGCGAGTCGGAGCCGTTGTCGTCCAGTCGCGCAGATTACGTTTCGCGTTTACCTCCGCGACGAGGGGCGGTTGACTCCGCCACCCTCCGGATTACGTATTCCCTATCTGCAATTAATGCACCGACTAGCCTTCCGATTTCTTCCCCTTTTCGTTTTTTCCTCACTTGATAACCTTCTCGTGCCTCTCCCCGACCGAGAAACCGAGTCGATGAGGCCGTCGGGTTCGATGAGTGCTGTTGGATCGAACATTGTTGCCCCTGTACTTCTAATAATCGCGGCATTTCGCGATTTTGACCATGAAGCGAGTGGATTTTTAATCCTGGATAATTATACCTAAATCAGTATTATTCTGTAAGTAATCATTCGACTATAGTTCTATAGTATAGAAGTATTATAATATTCCAATCAAAAATAAGAATGCTAACGTTTGAATTCTTGGCAGATGTGTATTCTTCACAAATAGCCTTCGTAAAGCTGGCAGGGGTGGCTAGTCTATTGGACGAATGTTTAGTTATCTTGGGTTAATAGGGAAAATCGATTATTAGTCGATGGAGTAGGGATAAATTTGGATGTTTTAGGCTGGCGTCGTTAGGTTGGCACGGAATCGTTCTAATATGAAATGAATTCGTAATAATATTATCAAAGTGTGATTCGATTGCAGTGTGAAAAACATATTTGATTAATAAAAGAATGGAGACGTGATTCGAAGAAAAATGCTTGTTCGTATTTTTATAACAACACGAACGTGAAAGTCACGTAGAAAACGATGAAACTGTCGATTCAGAATTCCTTGACAACTCCTAAATTATATAAGACGAATAAAGATAAGCAGTTAATTTTATTCACGATTTATTCTCGTCGCGCGTTTTTTCTTTTGATCACGCGGACGTTAAAATTTTCGACTCGTTCCCAGACCGTCGCTCACAGTCATGACGCAACTGATCGCATTAATCATGCAAACTTTACTCCAGAGCTTTACAAGTCGATAGCTTTCTCGAGTTGGAAAATTTCGAGGCGGTCGGTTCTTCCATCGATAACGCGAGGACGTAGAGACTCCGTCGTAACGCGTGATCGTTCGTTAGAGCGTGAAAGCTCGCACGACTCCCTCTTAAATCCTAAATCCTCTTGTCGCGTCCTTGCGCACCGTCGCGAATTTATCGGCGCTGTCCTCGTAAGGTAGTCGTTGTCTCGAGCGACGGGAGATCGTTAGAGTGCCGCGTGTTGAAGTCCAATCTTTCTCCTCTCTTTCTCTTTCTCTCTCTCTCTCTATCGATTGATCGAATCACCGGTCAAGTTAACGAGTTCGTCTAGATTCGTCCTAATTATGCATACGCACCTTTCGATTCAGGCAGTTCGACTGTCCGTTTTTAGACGATTAAGAAACGATCGGCGCTGAGATCGTCGCGTTACAGTCTTAAAGTTACGCCATTTTTGTCGTACGAGTGGTCAGTTGCGTTTTTGTGGCGACGTTAATTTCTTACGACAGGAAACGCGACTTCCATCGCGCGTGTATTTATTTCCCTTTTTTCTTTTTACGGCTTCATTCGCGCATCGATATCGTGGAAAAATGATGTGGCCTCGTGGCACGATGCAAGGTCATCGCGTACTGCAAAAAACAGAGTCAGCTTATGCGCGTTAACGCGTTCTTAATTTCGTCGAAATCAGAGGAAATCAAGAACGAGCTGATAATGCGGAGATCACGAGATCAGCGTAAAATTGCGCCTGCATCGATTAACAGTAATGAACTTTGTTATTCCATTTTAATTGTTTATTGTTCTACGGGTTGGTTATGTAGTTGTCGTAAAATAATTCGGTGATGTAACAACGAAACCGATAACGAGCACATTAGCATTCTACAATAGAAATTGGATTATTTTGTAATTTCGCGATTACTCCTCTTCAACGCTTCGTAGCTTTGACAAGGAATATGACATAAAAGCGTTTTGGATTACGAACTGATATTTTTATGTTAACTCTGCTTCATACCATCGCGAAGCTAATTGCGTAGATTCGTGCGTCAATCCTTTTTCTAAAGTGTACAATTAGCCATACGAGTGGTTAGGAACTATCCGGGTTGTAACCCAAACGTAGAAACACTTCGAAACTATTCTAATTCACTAAGTCTAATGGAAACTCTAATCTAAAAGACGAGTATAATTTCGTGGATCCTCCTCTCATCGACGGCCGTAGACAAAGTGGCAATGGCGTCGTTTCGATAAGTCACCTAGGTCAATCAAAATATCAATAATCAACCTAGTAGCGAAGTAAAACGCGAATCGCGCTGTTATTTACGTGGCCACGAAAGATTTTACGTATACATACCTGCGTACACGCGTACGAGTGTCGAACAAAAATATCGCAATACAAAATTACGATTATCCTTTATATTATTGATTCGGACTTTATTCGGACTCGTCGTGACGGAAAGAAAATCTTCGAGGGTCTTCGTGATTTCAGGACGTTCGGGGCGAAGTGTGCTAAGTGCGGGCGCAGTGTGGGTGCTGGCGATTGGGTGAGAAGGGCAAGAGAGCGAGTCTATCACTTGGCCTGCTTTGCCTGCGACGCCTGTTCCCGCCAGCTGTCAACCGGCGAGCAATTCGCCCTGCTGGACGCTCGATTGCTCTGCAAGGCTCACTATCTAGACGTCGTCGAGGGCAACAATACCTCGTCCGATGGTGAGGCTGTCCGCGCACACACCTTCTTCTCCCATGCCCTCGAACGAATATCGAGCTTTTCGCGTGTGCAGACGGTAAACCTTTATACGTTGTTCCTACCGTGAACAGGCAGAAACGATTTATCGCGTTACTAGAGTCACGCTGACCCGCAAGAACGGAAAAACTAACGCGATTTGTCTCGATCCGCGTTTCTTTCGATCATTGTTTCTAGCCTTTGTCCTCTTGCGCGTGATCTTGATCGCAGCTGCACGTATCAATTGCTTTTCTTTTTTCTTTAAATTTACGAAGTCGATGGATAAATCGTCATCGATTTATCGAAAGGCGCGATTAAGTAGAAAGTTTAGGAAATAGAGGTTTAACCCTTTTAGTGTCAGACGCAAAACTAGTCCCTATTCGAGAGACACGGGACGCGTAGACTGTCTAAATTTATCGTTGTCGACAACATACGTAGTTACAGCGATTTTACCGAAAGCTGCATCTTCGATGCGTCTATACAGTCGATGCAGTTGCATCTCGAACGAGATGTATCGTCGTCTGACATTAAAAGGGTTAAGCGATCGGATAGATCGCGCTTTTGTCTTGTAGTGACACGTTAAATCGTTTTCTCGACGCTCGTCCACTTTCATCAACGAAGAAAGACGATTTCGTTTCATCGACTCTTACGCGGCAAGATAAAATTTCCAAAGCGCTTATTCCTCAAAGAATTATCAATTTCTCGAAAAATTTTCCATTACAATTCTACGGTCAATTTTCCATTACAAAATGATAATGAATGAAAGAGGAACGTTTCGTGACCTTTGATCTCTTTTTTATTTCCGCGAAGTTGCCAGATTAAAGAGGAGAAGAGAGATCAATGGAAAGAGGGATCCACCTTAGTGGTTAAGAAAGTGGACGTTTATAGAAACGAAGCGGCGTCGAGTGCACGCGCGCCATATGCATTCCTCCTTTGCACGCCTTCCTTTGTATACAGTCTAGTCTTCTGCGTTGTTCTTTAAGTGTAACGGGATCCTGATTGTGAGGGAGAAGATACTTTGAGAGGGAGAAGAAGGAGAGAGCACACCTAATTGGTACTTTCGCAGAAGGCGGTGATTCCGAGAGCGGCCACAAGGGTGGCAACAAGGCAAAGAGAGTCAGAACGACGTTCACCGAGGAGCAGCTCTCCGTTCTCCAAGCCAATTTCCAATTGGATAGCAATCCCGATGGCCAGGATCTAGAAAGGATAGCGCACGTGACCGGTCTCAGCAAGAGAGTGACGCAAGTCTGGTTTCAGAACTCCAGGGCGAGGCAGAAGAAACACCTGCACACGGGCAAGATGAAGGGCCAACACGGTACTTTGCGATTCTTCAGACTTAACAGAATCAATTCGATGAATTAATTTGGAAGCGCCGAGAGGATGACGGAAACGGTACAGTAACGATTCCAAGCAAATTAATCGTCAGTTCTGATCTCTCGAGCGATTCTAAGGTAGCTTGTCGTTTTGATTGTCTTCGTTGTTTACGATTTTCTACGAATTTACTAAGGCGTTGCAGAGCGAGCAATCGGGCATAGTATTTTTTCTCCCGATGACTGACTTATTTCGTCGGAGATAAACTATAAAAAAATATTTCGTACAAAGAGGAATTCGATTGTTTTAAATATTTGTGAATCGCGATTGTTTAAATATTGATCGAATTAACGTCAGTGATCATTAAAGCCGTTCGAACTCGTTTTGAGCGTTTCGTAATACACGCCGACCACTTTTAGAAACGTTCGTGCGTCGTGGTTAGCATAGAAGAGCGTAAGAAACTCTCCTCGTTCCGTCGCGCTTAACAAACGGGAAAATAAGCAGCGTATCGCTCGCGAAAGGTCGCCGACGGTCAAACAACTGAAATTCCTTGTTGCAGTTCATCAGTCTCCGCCAAATTCCACGGCGTCTCCAGCTGATTTCAGACACATCAATCTGCACTTAACCTATTCCTTTCAACATCAGCAGCAGCATCAACACGGACAGCAACAGACGCAGCTCAGCCCGGCCGTCTGCAAGAGCCCCACACCTTCGATTTATCACAATCACGGTAGGATCGATCATCCCTGTGATCGCGAACGCTTAGAAACGAAAGCAACATCGCTAACCCTTTCGCTCCGTTGGAGTTGCCTGTCGGTATCCTGACGCTACGCAGGACAGTCGAGTTTACATTTTCCCGCGGACGATGTCGCGTTTGTTAATTTTCAAAGCGCGCCCCGAACTCACGTTTTTCGTATATCTCAAAAAAAAGAGAGAGAGATTTAAACCATGTTTACATTCAGTAAACCAGTTAATAAGAGTAGATTTTCTTGGTGCAGAGTCCGGATAACACTTGTCGAGTCAGGCTTTCGTTTCAACAGTGTTTTTTCTCATCAAAAAGCAATGTTTTATCAACACACGAAATTCTTTTGTTTCACTAAAACCACTCTAACTTTTGAACCAAGCGTCAGGTCGTCATGAAATTTTTACAGCTATCTTTTGAACGTTCGCACTTTCTAAAAAAAATATTAATTTCGTATTCGTGGCGCCATCTGTCTGTCGGACCGGAAACTAATCGACCGATGCGTTAATCGTTCCATCTTCGAAATCGATACGATCGACGAACTAAAAATGCACTTTCACGCGCTTGTGTTCGCAGGATCGGAGCAGTCAATGGACGAACTGTCGCAAGACTCGATGATGTTGTCGATGCCGAACGAGGTTTAATGGGCTTCGTTGTCGAGCTAAGCTAATTGTACATAATTTCCTTGTCTCGCGGCATCTCGAGCTCGGAGGCGACAATGGATGGATCCATCAACGTCCAAGGGTTTCCTCATCTCCGCGAGGGAAAGAGAGAAGACACCCTCTTCGTCGATCTTCCTAGTTTAGCTCTCGAAACGCTTCGATTTAGCAAGAAACGCGTTTGACACGCGTCCAACGATTTCGAAGACCTTTCTTCGTCCGGGTCGCGCGAGGTCCTCACGAAACGGTCGATTCTCGAGCCACGAGCTCCCGCATGGAACGAAGGAGCGAGCAAAATCCGAGGTCGCCCTGATCTCCGTCGAAGCCGCGGCGACGTGGTGCTCTCGCCCACACGAATTTGTTTCCTCGGTGTAATCGATTGGCAGGATGGAATTCGAGGTGGTTCCGCCGCGTGCTGATTACGGAACTGGTCGCGCCCCGCTAAAAAGGCTCATTAATATGTAGATAAAATGGAAGAAGGAATATAATCTCGCTTAAGTCGTACCGATACAAATTAACGCGAATCTCTCGCTCGCGTTTTGATCCGCGCTGCGTTCTCGGTACAATCGAGCAATAAATTTCCGATCCGAAGATCGGAGAGAAACGAGGGTAAGGAGGCTCGATAAAGGCGCGACTCGTCGCGTTGCCCCGAGGTCTCGGATCTCGCGACGACGTCGCCCGACATTCCGAATGAAAGTATCTTTTACAGTTACGTAGGTAATCGATGTAATCGTAAGAGAATCATTATTTAATATGAATGTACTGTGATGTAAATATTGTAAACTAAGCGACTGAGAAATACACGCGCATACCCAAGGAAAAAAAAATCATTGCGAATCACGTGCGTACGCGCGAACCCACGCGTCCTGTTCACGATCTTTCATTTCATCCATCCACGATCCCGAAAAAATGTCTTCGAATATTTTGGCAGGCCGGAAGTAGGGAGGGAAGGAACTCTTCGCGTATAACAGTAAAAGATATTTTATTAATAACAATACGTTTTATAATATTGCGAAAACGAAGACGCCACGCAAGGGCGATATCGTATAGCAGTAATAGACCTTACGCCTAAGAATTTATATACAAAAGACGGGTAAGAAAGGACTATGTACAGTCTTGTTTTACGAGGATGGCCGATGCGCGCTCGCCTTTCGTACAAAAATATGAGTGCGTGATCTTCGAAATCGGCGTAATCGCGCGTGTCCAGTCTCTCCTCTAACGGCACCACTTTACGATTCGTTCACCAGCACCAGAACGATTCGCGGCAACAGATCGCGAAGTCGATCTCAAATCGTCTGATCTCGAATAAATAAGTACGGGCGAACCGAGGTCAGGTCGGCCTTAAAATCCTTTTCTACGACGCGCTTCACGAAAGAGATCGCGTCGTGGACGCGTCCAATTGGAAATTAGGAGGATATTGGCTCGAGTCGACCGACGTTAACCCGTCTGATGGCAGTATTGGGCCTGTAAGTGGGTCGGCGTCGTTGGTGTCAGTGGTGTGAGCGGCGTCAGTGGCGTCAATGGACTTCCGGGACTTTCGCTTCCCGCGCTGCCGCCTTGATAGCCACCCAGGTAGGCGCCGACCACGTTCACTCCACCGGGATACAGCTCTCCTGGATGATGTTGCATAGGTGGCGAGTGATGCACTGAAACGACAGACGGAAGGCGCGCTTTCAGCCGTGATTGCGAAGATTACGGGGACGTCGGGTGTGCCAGGTGTCGCGCTTCCACCGATTTGCATCGAACGAGAGTCTCGGTTGATTCGGCGAGTGGCGAGGGAAGGATGCGCGAAGGATAACTCGAACTTTCAGTCGATTTCCGACCCTGGTCGAAAGAACCTGCCGAGAGTGGAGACCTGGAGCGAATCTGTCGAGACGACGATCACGATCAACCGTGCGAAGTAGATCACTCGCCTAGTAGATTAGTAGCTAACGCGAGGATTCATTCGCAGAACGACACGGAGATCGAATCCATTTGACCCTCCTACCGAGGAGAGCCGTTCGAAGTTGTCGCCGTGCGCATGGCCGCGTTAGTCCAAAGATTTAGAGCGAGTAACGAGTCTTCGCGCGTCACGATACTGCGCCGTTTGCGCGTTTACGAGGAAGCAGAAATAAAAGTTATTTACGATTCGTTTCGATAGCCGTGCGCTCCGTCGTCGATAAAATTCTTTATGATCTTACCGACGTTCTCGTCATAAAGCACTTAACGTATTTAAATCCATGCAAACGATATCTGATAACGTTCGACCACTTCCTACTTTCCAAGGGTGAATTATTCATACGAGCGTTGCATAGTACGGCGGAAGTGCAGTCGAGAGACGCCAATTACCGCGAGACAATCGACGAGGAGCGTCGCATCTTTCACCGATAGTCAGACGAGACCCGAAAGGTCGCGCTTGGCCAAGACGACCAATACTTACTCTGCGTCTTGATCTTGCCGCTGTGCTTCTTCTGCCTCGCCCGCGAATTCTGAAACCAGACCTGGGTGACGCGCTTGCTCAGTCCCGTCACGTGAGCTATCCTCTCGAGGTCTTGCCCGTCGGGATTGCTGTCGAGCTGGAAATTCGCCTGCAGCACGGACAGTTGCTCCTCGGTGAAGGTCGTCCTGACCCTCTTGGTCTTGCTGCCCTTGCCGCCGTGCTCCGAGTCGCAATCCTCCGAGGACGACGTGTTGTTGCCCTCGACGACGTCCAGGTAGTGGGCCTTGCAGAGCAATCGAGCGTCCAGCAGGGCGAATTGCTCGCCGGTCGACAATTGTCGCGAGCAAGCGTCGCAGGCGAAACAGGCCAGATGATAGACGCGCTCCCTTGCTCTTCTCACCCAATCGCCGGCGCCCACGCTGCGCCCGCATTTCGCGCATTTCGCCCCGAACGTTCTATCGAGAATAACGACGTGTTAGTTGGCCCCATTTCGAAACCTCGAAGTTACGTCGATCCTTTCGGAGACGAAACAAAACGCGATTTGAGACGCTACGGGTGATCGCAATAGATTTATGATCTATGATTTGTGATTTATGATCTTGCGTGGAGTCTGAATTACATATTTTCCAAGTTTGTTGCGCGATGAGGACGTAGGATGAGTCTGGTGATCGAACAAGAGACAATTCCAGTTGGCTGATCGGAAATATTCTTACGTCAATTGGTTACACGAGTATCTTGCCTCGGAATTTACCTCGTCATAGATTTATGAATTCGTAACTCAGATGTCAGCGACTTTCTCGTTGGATCTCGTGTCACTCGTGTCAGGCCACCGTGGGAACTCACGGATCGATGGAAAAACGAGAAAGAAGCTGGCTCCATCGTGACGGCGTTCGAGAAAGCTCGCGACGACGTTCCTCTCGTCTATTTGGCACCTCGAGAAAAATCAACGACTCGACCTTTTCCTGTCGCGAGGCACGACCGCCGTACAGGCCGATATATTTTTATCCCGCGTAACTGCAGGTTCATTCAGGACCTCCGAGCACGAGGTCCCAACGGGTCCTGTTCTCATTAACATACTATCCAGCCACTCGGTGTCCACGGACCCTCTGAAAGGCGCGCGTCAGAGGCTCGGGGGCGCCGTTTAAGGATCGGCATCGCGATTCGGGAAGTAGATTACGTCGAGATTATCTCTACGTCTCAGTCTAGCAGCTCCTAGTCGGCCTACAAATGATCCGAACATCGCTTTGTATACGAATCCGTGGCTCGATGTCGAACGGCAGTTCGCACCGCTCCTACCAGACATCGTTCCTCTGACTTCGAGACGCCATCGATCGATCGAATTGCGAAATCTTTCCTTCCCCCTTTCGAAATATCCTCCAATCTCGTCGTCTGTCGACTCGCGACTGCTAGACGATGCGAATTTCACGAAACGAAGTCAATCGATCGATCAAACCGTTGGATCAGCGATTTAACATTTAACGTATTCTCCTATCTTATCTAATTATTTTCCATGTGGAAAGATTCTAGGGGGTTTTTCTTAGGGGAGGAAAACCCGCGAGACGTTGCCATTTGGATGAGAGGCGAGATGGAAAAGAAGAAGAAAAGGAATCGTACCGATCGATCGCCCTACGGTTATTGTATGGAAAGATATGGTAAGCCAGGAAAGGATTAGTCTCTGTTTGCAGAGTCATCGTCGCATCGAAGATATTTTCGGGGTATTATTGGTTATGGTGATGTTGTAAACGGCACGCCTAGAAGCCGATGTCTGATCTCCACCGTCGGACGCTTCCAAGAGGAAAGAGGAAGAAACTCTCCCTCTCTTTCTCCGCGAACTCCGGGATCGAGGTATGCGCGTACGGTGGCACCGCTCTCTTCTCCGCTCACCCTGCCACCCACTCTAGTTCTCGCGCTCTCTATCCTTCGAGTTATCTCGTTGTCTCTCGATCCCTTTACTCCGACAAGGGAGCATCGCAGGAGAGGAAAAGGGCAACCGACGACGACGACGACGACGACGGCAACTGGTATCGGGCATCTATAAATCAGGGCTGTAACCTTCAGGGCCGTACGTCGGCTACCAAACGGCCCCGCCCTAATTTATTCATTTGTTCTTCGACATAGGCGGGCCCTATAAGTCAACGGGGATTAAGTCGGGCGCTAGTCGACCCCTACGCCGCAGAATTCACGACCCTTTCGATCGCGATCCTCCGCGAGTACGCGACGAGCCCGAAGGAATATCCGGCCAATCAGGACTCGTAAAACCTTCCGGATTTACGCGGAGCGATCCGAGATCGAACTCGCCGTCACTCGACGTCGCTCTCCCGTGGGTTTCCTTTTTCGCCGCTGGAGAACGTTCCAAAGTCAGCAAACAAGTCAGTCGCCTACGCCTTAATCGATACGACGAAGTCGATCGGAATCGATCGGAATCGAGCTACTTTCTCGGTTGCCCGCGCTTCGTTACCCAGAGACGACGAAAGTGTCTCGACGTAGGCGCGTGAACGCGAAAATCTCGTCGACGCCAGCCCTCGTCGTTGTCCCCTTCTCGAGGTCCTATTCCTCGCGGTATCGCGGAGGCATGCGCGTTTAAGTGCCATTAAGGTAGGCGCGCGATAGCATCAAGATTATGCAGGCAGGTGGCTGTCGGTCGCGAGTCACCAGCCCGCTAAATTAAGCGAAGCTGGAATGTCGGCGGCGCGACGGTTCCCTCCGCTAATAGAGCGATTTTTGGCCGGCGTAGAGATTTTTTATTTCTTACTCTGCTCGGAGAGAATGGAGGCACCACGACGACCACGACCACGACGAGGACATGGGAGAATAAAGGAAGGGTCGATACGGCACGGCCAGGAAAGTGTCAGTGAATATTTATTAATTTAAGAGGCGGCTCTCGTCGCTTGAAAAGCACCGGCGCGTAAGGAGGCGCGCGAGCAAGCGAGATGAAGTAGGACGCGCGAAGAGAGGGAGAAAAAAGTAAGAAGGGAAGAAAGAAGATATAGGAAGAGGAAGAGAGACGGAGGGAAAGCGAGAGAGAAGAGAAACGGTCCCGGGGCCTTACGAGGCGAATTCCTCGAGCCTCTGGAACACTGGCAGCCCCGACTCGTGACTCGGCACCCACCTACGTACTTCTATACGTATATATGCTTACGTTCGTACATCGTGGGTCCACGTACGAGCCGGTAGGATCCATAAAGTCCACCCCCTCGAGGGTGGGGACCCTCTTTTCCGAGGATATCGATAAATCATCGCAGTCATCGCAGCAAACTTTTCCATCGCGAAGAGACCATCGACGAGAAAGATCTTCGAGTTGCAGATGTCACTACGTACGTACGAGTGTACTTGGACGAATAGGGCGGGTCTCGTTAGCGCGAGGAGTCAGACGGAAATTTGGCAAACGAATAGTTCGTTTCGTGGATGTCGTGATCTCGCGGAAGAGACGATCGTCTCTTTTTTTCTTCCTGCTTCCACGGACACCTTACATATCAACGTGACTTCGCAGCTCGTCGTGCGCGAGCATGCGTGCACGATGATGTGAATAGCTGGCTGTACGTGAGGTCTCGAGAAGAAAAAAAGGAGGAGAAGGAAGAGAAGAAGAAGAAGACGACAACGACAACGACGACGACGACGACGACAATGACGGAGAAGACTGCATCGGAAGACATTAATCACCCAACGGCGACGCTCTTTGCGGGTGCATAGACGTCGAATACGCGCGTATAGATGTCCGTCCGTCCTCAACGTATGTACGTCATCAACGTGACGCGCGAGTAACCATGGAAGAAGTCGAAACGATCGGAGCAGCGCGTTTCTACGTTTCGGTGAATTCTGCCGAGTCGACGTCTCTACAATTTGAGGAAGTCTACGAGCTGAATCTAACCTGGAACTTTGATCGATCGACGGGGACTTCGGTCGAGTCTCTGTCTAATCGTCAAAGGACGCCCAAACTCTCACTGCGTCTACGTGATTGAGTTTGTTCTCATTCATGTTTAAAGTAGAACTTTCGAATAAAGTTGTTAAAGTCGAACGATATTGCCTTTCAGGCAGGAAGTAGGTATTTTAAAATGTAACCGATTCGATACGCCTATTGTCGTGTTGGAGTCAAGCTTTCCAGACCTACAAATCGGAAATTAACGATGTAAGGTATCTGGTAAGAATCACCAAGCGATGGTCATTCTAACGATTCGGGTCCGTGTTTCGAGAAGTTTCTCGGGTCCGTTCTGTTAACAAGACCCAATAACTAATCTCACGCCAGTTAATTTTGTCGTGAGATATAAGAATATTTCGCAATTCTTTCCAGTATCGAAATAGCGTCGATTGGAACGCGTAGGAACATACACGGATCGTCGATCAAACGTCACGATAAAGCACGGATGGAGTCAACGCATCGTTCCGCGTAGTTTTATATGGCGATCAGACTCTGCTTACTTTCATGACACGACTTTCCTCGTCGATCCGTCGAGAAAGCCGTATTCGAGCACTCAGCGCGTCGTGTACAGTTTCACCAAGCAAGACTCGAAACCGCCAGCACCACTCGAAGGAAGGAAGAATCGCGTCGTTGCAGGAAAAATAACAAATAGGCGAAGCCTAAAAGTGTCAGCACTAGCGCGCGAAGACGTTCTCTTTGACCAACGCAAGACGTCTCAACCTCCTCCATTTTACGACGAGTCACGCGCCTGCTTCTATCCCCATCCGCCCGGGGTATCGATCACGATCGGAGGTGATCTCGATACCGTGGAAAAGAGCGATGATGCGCTCGAAGGAAGCAGGTCGTCTCGACAGGACGTCCGAGGATTTCGTGCGCTTAGAGACGGTGTCGCGGCTCCGTAGGCGACGCGCGACACCGGCAAACCCACGTAAGTCGAACAAATGATCGTCCTTCCCGCGGTGCTCCCGTGGTAGCCGAGAAACCTCCTCCTTTGAGATCGGCTTTGGCCACCGAACCTCCTCCCCCCTCCGACGAATCGTTCGTCCCTGGTACCAGTGGGGTGCCAATGGTCCGATACGACGGAACGTTATTGGCTTCCATCGATAATCCGTAATCCCGCTTCTGGATCGCGGTGTAGTTCCTCTCGCGTCGTTATGAATGGGACAGAGAGGTACGGAGTCTAAGAGGGAACGGGATCGAGAATGGATGCACCGATGCGTTGCTCGATGGCCCGACTTTGTTTCGAGCCCGTTGGAACCCCTGGCCTCGTGTTCAGGTGATATTTGTTCGAATCATTCGTACGAATTCGAGTGAACGACTAGACCTAAGGCGTGATAACGTATGCATTTCACAGACGTAAGACATTCTATATCATTGCATATTTGATCGAATAATATAAATAGAGCTACGATCGTCTGATTCGTTATTTAACCTTGAAACATTGACCATTCCTTTAAAGGCAAATCGCGAACTGTGAAGACGCAACGATCTTCTCTGGAATTTCCGAGTCACTCGTGAGTGCGATCATCGAATTGGTCAGTCGAGAAGGACGTAGACTAGGAAGGATTAAAGGATCCCAACGCCGAGAGTCACCAAGAAGGAAGTCGTCGCTCGTAAATAGGATGTCGATGAACTTCCGGGGAAGGTTATCGCAAGGGGCCCGTAGTTAATCCGCGTATACTTACAAGGCGTAATCGTGTCTGCAATAGAGCCGCATCCCTCGTAGAAAGCAAGAGTGCTGATCGTGTAGGGGTCGCGCGCAGGCGCAACACCTGAGACACCTGGAGTGCCACGTACGTCCCCCGACGCACAAAACGGTTCTTTCGTGGACTCGTTCCCCGCAACCACCGCAGTCCATCTCCATGCCATCGTGATTCTCGGCCCCGACGATTCCGTTGCTACCCTTCTTTGCGACAGTCGCGTTACCGTTGCCGTTCCTGTTGTTGTTATTGTTGTTATTGGCATTTATGATGAGATTATTGTCGTTCTTGGTGTTGTTATTGTTATTATTGTTGTTGTTATTGTTGCCGTGGTTGTGGCCGTTGTTGTTGGTGGCGTTGCTATTGTTGTTGTTATTGTTGTTGTTGTTGTTGTTGTTTGGACAAAGCATGCCGTCCGGACATTCCGTTTCCGCCTCGATCTCGGTCTGCAAAATAACGCGAAAAGCGACATCATCGTTAGAATCGCTGGGAAAGTCGATCGATTGCAAGTACATTTTATCCGAGGTCGCGTGGAAATTCTTCGAAGTTCTAAAGTCGTGTCAAAATCTCTTCGACGTCCTCTAGTTTTGCTTCTTTCGTTTTCTTCTCCTCTCTTTCGAGGAAAGATCGCAGATTTTAGCGGTTCGAATTAGGCACGCGTAAAACGAACGATTTTTGACGGGTGAAAAGTTAGTGACGCGTGAAATTCGCGTAAAAAGCGAGCGCGAATTAAACGCCGTTCTCGAATGAAAAGTGCAATTACGCGCGAGTCTCGTCTCGGCTAAGAAGGACGTCGTCGTTCGAGCGCGAAATTCTTCTCTCTCTCTCTCTCTCTCGTTTCGCCTTGCCGCCATCGCGGAGACTTCTCGACGTGTCTCGATTCGGTTTAACGCCTGGCTCGCATCGTCGTTCGAACGGTAACGAAGAAAACGGCGCAGATTTACGCGACGATAAAATCTCGTTCGGCCGTACGATTTTAGTCGTAACGAGGTCGAACGATCGTCGCCGCTGAACGCGGAGCGAACCGCCATCGAATCCATCCGTAATAACGCTCGGAAGCTATAAGCCGGGGCCGATCGCAGCTAGAAGAACTTGGCTGGTGGGCCTCGTTGACCGGGAGATCGAGTCGTAAATAGGAAGGAGTTGAATATCGTAGGCGACGTTTCCGGGTCGAGTGAGAGAAATAAGCCACGTCTGGATGGAGAGTGGAGGGAGGGATGCGTTAGGGGGATGAAGACGAAGAGAGACAAAGAGAGGACGTCCAGCTTGGCTGCGGGCTCCAAATCTCAATTAATATCGGACAAAGTGAAATAATAAACGAGGTGCCGCCGAGTGATGAATGATGCCGCTCTAGGCGCGATCCTTTCCGCGATGAAGCCAGGCCAACGTACGCGACACGCTTTATTAGAGGAGAGCGCGTGCCATGCCGGGACGAGATCGTGCAACGAGAAGCGTTCCTTTCCTTTTTTTTT
>JAITYT010001853.1:592564-605252 GCA_025433975.1 Liostenogaster flavolineata
AGCAAGAATTAATGTATTAATTGTTCTCTAGCGTGTTTACCATTATTAATGATACACGCCATTATCAGAAACGAAAAAACGAAAATACGTTTTCGTGCGTACGACGTAAACGAAATAACGATTCACGTGCTATCATTAAATGTCCAGAAGCTGCAATCCAAGTGTAAAAGTACTTCTAAACTAGATCGATGATTGATATACTCAATTAGAAGAAATTCACGACAAAATGCGCACTATAATGTCACTTCATTTCACTTTTTACTATGCAAAACATATGAAATAAATAATATTGTTACGAGTAATATTTCACGGTCTCTTCGCGTCTACGATCGATGAGGAACTGGTGCTGCGTAGTACCGATATAAGTTTTTCAAGGCTCGACCGAAAAACAAAACAAAACGTTGTTTGCGTTTTTTCAAAATAAATACGTGGAGCGAATAACTGAACATCGAATAAACGTACAGCTCTCCCAGTGTCCTTTCAAGGAGAACACGCAAAGCGTCCAGCTATGGATGTATATACGCCTCGAATACACACGCATACCTTGTAATAAATCGCGGAAATACTATCGATAATCTATGCAAATCATACATTTTTATCGCGTAATTTAAAAGTAAAGTTCAAAACTATCGTAAGCGTATGACTTTAGGGATGACGCCCTAATATCGCTCGTCGCATTTCAATAAAGCTTCGTAGCTGAACGAAAACCTTATCGAGTTTGTAATTCGTTACGTAATCTTCTAAAATATATTTTTCAAACATTCTTCCTCTCTTTCTCAAAAGAGATATTTCGCCGTTTCCGATTAAACGACTATAAATTTATATTTCATTTAAATTAATATTGTATCTTATAAAAAGCACTATAAATTGTTACGTAAAATAAGAGAGAAACGATCTACGGAAGGATCTACGTCGAAATCGACGTCATGGTGAAAATCTACGTTCTCGCTCCTTAATTTGTCTCTAGTTCCTTCCCTCCACCGAACAATATTACTCGGTCCACTTGTCAGCACCCTTCGGTAGAGTGGTAACTTCTGTGTGCATCGCGTTACCTCGCGTATCCTTCCCTTCTAATCCTGTTACCGGCTACGATGCCTCCGCGCGACTACGTGCCCACACGGTTGCCCCCTTTTGTTCGCGCTGTCTTGCAAAAAACAATGAAACAACGGCGATCCGACGATCGTCGAAATCACGAGAACTTGCATCCCTCGAATAACTCGAGTAAAAATTCGATGAATGACGCGGCCGGATTCGTTCGACTTTCGAAATCTCGTAATCTCGTAAACCGCGGAACGCGCGATTGTTGATTATCGCCAAAACGCCACGAAGTAAATCTAATACAAAAAACATTGAATCGCAGGGCGAAATTGACCTCGCTTCCGATGTACAAAATCATAAATCGGCACGCATGCGTTCCAACATCGCTGATACTTTATGAACGTAGTAAAAGTAACGCAGATGACATCGGAAATTCGGGAAAAAACAAATTCGTCGGGAAAACTCGAAGCGACGATTCGTTTAAATTGTTAAAAATGTCGCGCATAATCTGAATCGTAAGGAAAGGATTAACTCGATCTTCCATCCTTGTCATCGACAATGTCGATACTCTCGTATGCTCGATATCGCGTTAAAACCGGCGGCAGACCAAGGGCGAAAGAGTTCGGCGCGTGTTCGTGGGAGACGCGAGGGGAGGAAGTACGTTAATCAAGCAACGATCGGTGGTAGACATCAAAGGGACGCTCGTCCGAACAGTGGAAGCAAGAGGAAGAGGAGAAGAAAGGGAATTTCATGTAAATCACAAGGAAAGAAAGAAGAAATTTATTTCTTCCTTTCTCTTTACGTGCGATCCCTTCGTTTCCGATCGCTTCGTTCCTTCGTTCCTTCCTTCTTTCCTTCCTTCCTGTCAAACCGAGCTCGTAGCCGCAAATTAGCCGCCTCGCGCAACGGCCAAAAGAAACTTAAAAGAGGGCTGCCAGTCGAGGCGATTTCCATCGCTTCTCGATCCCTTCGTGATCGCGCTTTCTCCACTCTTTTCTCTCCCTCTCTCTCTTTCTCTCTCTCTCTCTCTCTCTCTTTACCCCAACTCGCACCCTTCGCCCAGCGCCACCCCATTTTTTCCAAAGCCACGGCAACCTGCGAGTTCACGATCGAACGAGTGCGCGATCACCACCATTTGCCCGCTATAATTATTGTCCTTACGATGAATTTGCATCGATTTGCATGCCCGACTCGTCCTGCGCCGGTTCTTCCTTCCCTTATCTTCGCTCTCCTCCCTGCACCACGTTGATTTTTCCATAACGGGAAACGTGCCTTTCGAACACAAAGAGAAGATCCGTTTTGATCAGTGATAATCATCGACTCGTCCAAGTACGTCATCGAGACTTTGTACTTCGTTTTTCCTATTCGTACCGCGCGTAGGCCTCTCGTTGCGCGCCTTCGTAAATATCGGTAAAATTTCTGTTCGAGGTAGATACGTTTATGCTTTTTATCGCTGTCCTTAAAATCCAAACGACCCTCCTTACGACGTTGCAATCGTAGTTTAACGATATCTCCGTTCGAACGTATCGTATCGCATTATCCTTGCTAACGCAATCGCGTTTCTACCTTCGAGGGACATTCGTATTTCATATTTTTTAATCCGCGTCTTGTAATCCCGTTGGCGGACTTCCTCGTTCGCCACGCGAGTAATTCAATCTTGCTCTGAAATATTCATCGTTCGAACGATCCTAAAGTACCGCGGATTACGTACAGCTTTTGACAATGCCCCCGATGGTGAAAAGTATCAATTGTCGCGAGAGGTGGCTGCCAAGGGGAGTCGTTAAATACATCGAAAGGACGCTCGTATGACGCAGCATGTGCCACCATCGAATCACGATTTGGTCTGCTTCTCCATTTTCGAGTCGTCATTTGCTTTAGGTTCTTCGAGTATTTATTGTAATAAGGATCGTCGTTCTTTCCCTAAAGATATTTACTGCTTTTAAAAAAACATTTTTTTTAACCGATAACACGAACGTAGCCATCGTATCTATAATACCGAAAAATTCTTACCAATTGGAAAGGCGATATGAAACTCTTCTGTCTTCTAGCTCTGATCTTGGATTCTACGCTTTTATGCGCTCATGCTTTTATTACATCATCGAACTCCAATCCGTTGGAAGATCATCGTCGAAAACCTTCCAAATGTTCAACCGCAGCGAAGAACATCATAAGGTGCATGGTGACGATGGAAAATGTGCGTTTCCGCTCCGCTTCTCGCGACTACCAGCTCGCGAAGGATTTGTGCTCATGGCGCGTCACAGAAGGGATTACAAGAGAAAACAACGACGGTGTCCCTACGTAAGGAAGTACGTAACCCCATGCGACGGGATGATAGATTCCAACCCCTATTCCACCCCCAATTCGGTCGACTCTATTATTACAGTTGTAACTGTTGAACTTAATTCCCCTACATGCTAGCGATCGTCGTGTAACTGTCCCCTGCCCCTTACCCTCCGTTGAACACCTACGTGTAATCCCGTAAAAATGTAAATGCCCTTCGCCCTAGGAGCTGCGAAAAGGATCACCCTTCGTAAGTGTGCGCTTCTCTTTTGCCATTCTATTCCGTCCGTGCTCTTCCGTATTTGTGACGACCGTGCGTTTGTACGCGCGCGTGCGAATTCAATTTGATTTCGCCATGTCGAATGCATGTACGTACATCACCCTGCATAAGTTTCCAGAAGCTTCCTACGATTAAGTTTGCGTTAGCCTTCCTTCTATCAGAGACATTGTGTTAAACGAATTCGCTACTGTCGATTTACCGCAAAATCTCGTAAGAGTCCTTCGAATATTCTCCGAGACAAAAAAGGTGCCGACAAGAACCAGTCAAGTTATCATCAAAAAATTGAGTAAACCCAAATGATTTTATGTGCAACGAATTATTCCTCGGCGCGACAATATTAATACACGCGTACGCGAATGATCGGCTTACTTCTGGGCTAGTCTAGACTTTTCTTTGGAAAACTACCACGAATGTCCAGGAACTTATGCACGTTGATGTACGCGCGCCGAAACGTCGTAGTCGTCGTTACGGAGCGTTACAGCGGACATGTAATGCGCTACCCACGGGCAAATATTCGCAGATGGGAATCGAGCCACGAAAATTCGGCTTTGCAGCGCTCTCTCGTATGTACCGACGGCACCGGCTGCTAACGGGATTTATTTGTATCTACGTGTACGTACCGTTCCGCGCATTTCAAGCCCCTCTTTGGCAGAAGCCGTGGTACATATGTAGTGCGCTTTTGGTACATGGCTGCATGCGCGTACACGTTCAGAGGGACAGAGAGAAAGAGAGAGAAGGAAAACCAGTCGGACTAACTAACGGGCCACCAGTTCATTAGAGATCGCTAAACTTTAGGGAGCACCGGAAAGGGTGAGGATTTCGTTATCGTCTCGGTATATATTTTATTCCAGTGCATGCTTCGTTCTCGATAAAAGCCACGAGAGGTCGAATACGTACGTAAAATCGGTAATGCGCTCGGCAGCCCTTAGGAATCGTTATTTCAAGGGTACCTGATATCCCATAGAAAATTCCCATTTTCTACAACGCAATTTGATATCCCCGAATGGCGTGCTTATTCGTGTCTTCTTAAAATAACAAGAGATCGATAAAGACACTTTTAATGGCACGCACGTGAAGTATCGATTGTTAATACGTTTATCATAAACTCTCCAACACGATCAAGACGTAATATTAATTATTTTCCTACAAAAATATCACGAGAATGAAAAAAAGTATTATTATACGAGCGTCTCTACTAATTCTAAAACAATCAAAAATATAAATAAAAAAATCGTGTCTTCTCCCCTTTAACGCGTTCTATAATATAAACAGTATTCCTACATGAACACCAAATTATACGGTTCGCTAACATTTTATACAATACAACGATTAAACGATATTCGTTCTCCGATAGCCGAAAAACGAACCTCAAAATTTCCGATCGATTTACGATCGATCCGGTAAACTGAAAAACGGATACAGAGACGTGATTTCACGTTCTACCGCGATCGGCTCGATATCGAGGCATCGCAGGGTCGTGGTAGAAACGTTTAAAGGCGGCGTCGGCGGCGGTACGGGCGTCATGACAAATATCTTTTCTCGAACGATCGATTTACACGCGGACGTGCGCGCTTACGATCATCGCTCAAAGGTAGCCTTCTTCTTCCTTTCGTTATTGAGAGGGCCGACCGACCGACCGACCGACGACCAACCGACCGACCGTCGGACCAACCGACCGTCCGGTCGTCGCAACGATACTCGCTTATGTTAGATTCACGCGGGATGCAAGAAGACGCATGATTATTACTGACGTGCGTTCAAGATTAATGCTACCACGCCGAGTGGCCGCGAGACGATGGGTGGCGGACGAGGACGAGACGGATACCCGCGAGAAAGATGGATAACGACGCTCTATCGTCGCGCACCACCACCAATTTTTATTCTGATACCGTGGAACTCGGCGTCGATCGCGTCGATGCTCGTCTTTCGGCTTGCCCGCTTCATCGCCGCCGCGTCGGAGACCTTCGAAAGCAACTCCAGCCTCCAAGAAGCCGATGAACGCGGCTCGTTCCTACTTCGAGACTGATCGAACCGGCCACGGACCGTCGATTGAACGATCAAACGATTTTGTAGTCCTTTGCGACTTTCTACCTTCCATTGCATTATCAAACGTGTTATCGACGAGATCGGCGCCGATGATGTCCCCCGGACTGAAGCAAATTCGTTGGAAGGTTTTACAACTTTCGTTCTTAGTTTATCGTATTCTTCGACTTTTTTTTTATAAAATTGGGCGCGTTGGGTGAGTAGCTGTTGTCACGTTGACCAGTTTATTCGTCGAAGTGACGAGTTTATTCGTCGTATATAGAATCTGGTTGACTCGCTAGGAAGTTAAATGGCAACAACGAAAATGAGAGATCGTGAAATTTTGACAAGCACGGAATTAGCTGGTTCGAGCAACGATCGCACAAGACAAACTTAGACGAACGATTGTCCCTGTACGCGACAATCCAGTAACAGCGTGCGTAAACGTACCTCGAGCAACGTCCGATCCGGAGCGCGACCGAGCAGCCTTAACCGTTTCACTGCCAGAGCGAATCGAAGAAATAAATGATGTCTAACGTTGAAGTCGCGTATTCATGAGGCTTGCGACAGAACGAGACCCGTGTTGTAAGCGCGTTGAGAATCGTTTGTTCGCCCTACGGCGTCGGAGTGCATCGAAAACATGGTAATCTCGGAGCGAAACTGTCGACAGACGCGATTAAGACACTCTTGTCTTATTTTCAATTATCTATAACGAATTCGCCACCGATCCGACGTTCTTGGCATTGCACAACGTATCAAAAACGATTTAATTACTTTCGTTAGATCGACCCGGCGATCAGTGAAATTAAATTGTAACTCTAAAGATATCAACAGTAACGTTTCTTCATTCGTTAAGGTTTATCATTTTTATCCACGACGGTCGTAAGAAATGTTCTTTCCTTTGCTCGATCTATCTGTAGCCCTACGACCAGGTGGTACGATAAATACAATATTGTCGTCGGTGTGTAACGATACGCGCGTGTACAGACACAGGAGAGATGCGCGCGTGCAAAGATCGCGGAAAGAATCGAAGGCGGCGAGACCAAAAGACGCAGGCACCGTCGAAGATCGATCGGAAACGAGGCGAGACGACTCTCGTCGATGGTAGATGTCTATCGAACCGACGATAATCTACGATCGTCTCGGCAGATGGCAACGGGTTATATTACGTAATGGCACGACAACGAGCCGGTAAATAAAATCGACTTGTAATGTTGGGACGCGTCCTCGCCACGAGAGAGCCCAAGAGCGCGCGTGTAAGGACGCGAAAGACGACAGGCAGAGGTGCGCACGCTGAGCGTGCACACCGACGCAACCGAACGATTAAGATCTTTGATGTGACGCATGACGATCATGGACCACCAACGAATCAACCAGCGACAATGACGGTAACCAGCGCGCGGCTCGCGACGACATCGACAACGCCGATTTGTTTCGAGTCTTCGTGGGATACCTCCCGCGCTTTCGTAGGCTTTTAGTCCTCGATAGAACAGTTTTCTTGCGTTTCTAAAGAGAAATTTACCATATTCTTTGCAAATTAAGCATCCGCTAGGCTCATTGAGTCTAAATCGTGATTAAAATTCAATTTTGGATGCCTTTTCTGCAAAGAAAATAGCCACGTGAGTATACCAATAAGCGTAATATGTGATTTAAAGGACATGAGAAGAATGTCGAATTTGATTTAATTGAATCAATTGGACTGGTTCGTTCAAGTGGAAATATAAAATTATCGAGTGTCGTTGTTTAATAAAAGGACATACCAGATTTTGGGATCAAAGACACCCGATAAAAGGTTCTCCTAATTCTATCACGCGTTCTTATTGTAAGTCGCGCGTGAAAGAAAGTAATAGATCGATCGGTCGATGACCATTTTTGCGATTTCTGCATCCGTACGAGGTCAGTTAAAGATCTATCACTTTTCGAAAGGCGTGCCCGAACGCTCCTTTAAGGTTAGAATCCATCAATCCGTGCCGCGGCAAGAGAGGACCACCGCTGAGAATACCAAGGAACAATCTGCCAGTCACCCTTAGGTGATCTTAACGCATTCGTCAACTTCATGGCTTCGTGGTTCAACCGGCCGGATTCTCGAGCTCGTACGTGCCCTTTCGTTCATAGAAAGTGCTTCGTCCAAGGATAGGCAGATAGGAAGGTAAGTTCGAACGTTTATGCATACGTGGTTATGCGATCGCTCCTCTGGTTTCTTCTTTCCATTACTCAGGCATATCTTTATTAACTCAACACCCGTACTTTCGAACCGACGTGTCTTTGGAAGAATTATCTTTATCTCTGGGAGATTTATTACGCTATGACTGGGTGCAAGGGAATGCGCACCTGCGCGATCGCTGCACCCTGACAGACACCACGCCTTATCGAAGTAAAGAACAGCTTCTTAACACTGATTTTGCTCTCAAACCACTCGCTGTATTTTACATTATTTATAACAAATTCGTCACGAATTCGATATTTTTTCAATCGAATACGTACAGCTTGGCAATCCAAATAAGTGCCGAACCAAGTGTTTTAAGTTTTACCTTCTTCGCGCACAATAGAATAAAACGTATCGGAAAGATGTCGGTATCCGAGTACATACCCGTTCCAAAAGAGACTGTCCAATCCGTGACGAAAAGCCAAGATAGGTTCCTCTAATTAACGAACAAAATGTTCGTCTAACCATGGAAACGTTCATCGGTAGCTATTCCTCCCTGAGCGACGCTTGGCCGATCTCGGAGGACGGACTGATCAGGATGAGCGTACCGACTATCAAGAGCCGGCGGCCATTTCCATCTGGCAAGATCGCTTTTAACGACGAGAATCACCAGTCGTAAAATTCGCGATCTCTGATTAGCCGAAAGGCCGCGGAACGGGGGTAGAAAGAGGTGGACTGGAACGAATTTCAAGGACCTGCCTTTTAACGACGAGGGCGTGTTTACGGTAGGTAATGTCGCCTAGTTTTTGTACCGTCTCTTGGCGGCGAGGCCGTCTCGGGCCCAGTCCGAGACGAGCTAAGGTCGTCGTGCTAAGGCTAGCCTTAGCGAACGACGCCGGCGCCCTTAATCAAACTTTGATTGCCGCGAGGGGTCCGCCCTTATATCTCTCGCAAGAATTCGCAAGATATTTTACACGAGTCGACGGTACGCGCCGGCGAGCGAGCGGGACAACCGTTTACGGTCCAGCAGCGTTGGATAGCCCAACTGAGATTATAAATCAAGCAATCAACCGCCATAAAAGTCCGCCCACGCGATCACGCGTGTCTTTTTTCCGAGGCCTTGCGCGATTTTTATGCCTATTTTCGGGGGATGCTGCGGTGCTGCTGCTGCTACTGCTCCTGGTGACTTCGAGGTTGATGATGATGATGATGATGATGATGATGATGGTGGTGGTGGTAGAAGTTGTCACGTCGATCCAGGTTGGAATCGGTACGAAGAAGTGCACCTACCATCGTTGAGGTAAACTCTGGAGAGAAAGCAAGGATGGTGTCGTCCTTAAACTCCTCGGCTATATCGCCTCACGATATTTTGATTCGCCACGCTCGTCCGTTCTGGCCGTTGTGCTTTCTCCTTTTCTTCCTTCTCTTTCTCCTGTTGCATCAGCACCTCCTCGCTTCGGAGTCGGGCGTCGCACAAAACGCACGATGCGCCGCAGGGACGATTGTTGCGCCAACAAAACGCGGAGGGTGGATCGCAGGCGTTAAAGGGAATCAGGACCAGCCAGAAGACGGCATTGTCGTGTGGATAGACGCGAGCATACGCGCGTTCCGTAGTATATAACATCGAGCGGGTTTAAGGGCACAATGCGCCATAAATCAGCGATCATCTCGGTCTCCGTGTTCTCGGCTAACGTAACAAGTGGGTGTTTCCGTACGCTTTGGTCGGACTCGTTCTCGAGCCCGTAGGCATGCGTATTCTACGATATTCGTGATCCATCTTTTTTCTCCGCGAATTTTGCGTTCCGCGTAAAATTTTTTCGAGAAATCGAAATACGATTTCAATCGGTGCGATCGTGACTCGTTCATCGGGAGAGCTTGTCGTTGCTATCGCGATTATCATCGAGGTTTCTCTCGTTTTAAGATGATATTATGAACAGCAAGATTCTTTTATGGTAGTTTCAGCTTGCTATAAAACTGTATTATCTGGTCCGATTCAATATACATAGCCAGTCTTTCGTACGTATGATCGAATATTTTTGATTCACAGTACGATGTAAAATTAATACGTTCCAAAAGATTCCAAAGGCTTGTTAACAACTTCGATCTAATCGATTGTGCGCAGATGCTAGTGCAAAATATTGCACGTACTCTCGATCGTTAGAGGATTAAACTCGTTTGACTAGCCACGTACGTAAGCGCGTATTCGTGCACCTGTTCGTACTACGAATGACCGAAGCGAACCCTAATTTGTATTCCACTCGTCGGTTACTCTAATCATCATATTTGCGAGATGAGACGAAAGGAAATCAAATCATGAATTTCGATTTATTCAGCTCGCAAGCACGACGAATTATTAATTTAATGACGATCCTCGCGTGTTTCCTTTGTTGCGATAACGAATAACGCGCGTCTGATTACTTTGTGCGCTAATAATAAGGAATTACTAAATTTCTCTACCTTCGATAGGAGGAAATAAAACGAACAAAAATATAAGAATAAAAATTTGCAAAGAAAATTTAGATATTGGGTTGTTCGTCTATTTCCGCGAACAATCGCTAAACAGAAGTAGATAAAAATGTTGATCCAATCCACAAGAGATTCTTATAAATACGTGAAGCGTGAAGTTCTAGGATTTTCAATACAATCGATGCAAATATAACATTATTTATTTTACAAACGTAGGACGAATGACGCAGATCATTAGAAAAATAAGATTATAAAATATAAATTTTCAATTGAACGTATTATGTACTTACTGCACGTATAAATGGTAATATTCTACTGCAGTCTAATTATTACAAAGTGTATATCGGATGAGACAATATCGACAATATGGACTTATCATCTATCTATAATTGCTCAATGTACCTTTAACAACTCGCCAGTTCATGATTCGTTCTCGAATTAAAAATTACATGCTGCGTGTCTAGTTACGCTTTTTAGAGTAGGAAGAAGCTATTTGACGATATGCTCGAAATATTAATTCAGAATACTAATATTTTGGTCGGAATATCAGATCTCTTGACAGTTGCTATAAATTTATTAATTTAGCAAACCGTCATTGCATTAGAGATACGTGTTGTACGTTGTACATGTAACAGATCTTAAGATACAACCTCACAAAAAACAGTGATTCGTATCCTATCGTTCAAATTAGTATATAATAACATAACAATAACATTGCGTAGGAAAAGTGTACAGTACCGTGTCAGGGACATACATTTCATTGTTTATTGAATCTGCATATATGCTTAGAAAACATCCTTAAGGAGAATTTAAAGTCTTGCCAGCAAGTGTAGCTGCTTTGGAAAGTACGATTTGTATGTCCATCGATGGAAAATTCTAAATAAGAAACGTGTAATAAATTTAATTATCGCGTTAATTTACCACATTGATTCGTATTCTCTTTACCTGTAAAAGTTTGACATTCGTAGCAAAATCACCCGCTAGAAGTTGATCCCTCAATAATCTATAAAGCCAATTACACGCATTACTGATCGTTTAAATAACTGTTCGAATAACAATTACAATTAGAACACTTACAGGATCATGGCACAGCAAATGTGTATTAGAAAACTGAACCTATTCTCGTCGGCAAATAAGGAATCCCATATTCTCATAACGTCGGGTAACGGGAACTCTTGCGAAAGAAGAAGCGTCAGCCATCTGGCGGAGGAAAGTTCCAATTAATCGTTCATCAAAGTACCGCAGATACATCGTACAAAATGAACCCGCAGATAATGTTTCACTATTCGATCGATATTTGCAAACATATAATCAATATCGCGATCCTCTTATTTAAAGCACATTACCTGAAACTATAATATTGCGGGCATAATTCTTGATGATGAAGACGTAACCATATTTCAGGATCATTGGCTTTCACTTGCGCCGTTAATTTACCCATCATTGAATTAATTCCAAATTCAGCTTCATCTAACGATTTTATAAAAAAGTCTCGAATTTCACTCATCAAATTCGTGAAACAAAAGAACGTATCAGCTTCCGCATGCTCTATAAAACACAATGTACCGAATAATTTATTTCTCAATGTAAAAGACATCGATCGAATTCATATCTCGTTATTTACCTTTCCATTTTTGATCAGGATCGCATGCAAACGCATGATAAATTGGTCCGACTATTTCATTCATTCCTTGGACATAACCTTGACCAGGGTTTAATTTGGCATAGAGAAAAAGTATTCTTTCCAGTACTTCCCAGTGCGCTTCCCCTCCTTCTGCCAATGGTGCGTAATCTTCCACGGCTTTTCTGACGGAAACTGCTATCTACAAAAAACAAAGGATAAGTCACGGTACTATCTTACTATATACTACCGATGTAATTTCGTTACAGTACCTGCTGCTTTCCACATTAGCATAAATGCGTAAAAAAAAAATATTAAACTTTGATTCGAATACTATAAACAAAAATTAACAAGCGTTCCATTCGTTACCTTGGTAACGCCAAGTCCCTTTCTTTCGACATTTGCACTTCTTAACACAGTGTGCTGTACCCTATGATGCAAACGTTTTTGTCCGCTCGCATTAACGATCTCTTGGCACGGAAAATCTGTACCCTGTTGGAAGAACGATATGTCTGGACAAAGCCTCCTGTAGAAAGAGATAAATTTGAAATATATATCTCGACCAGTGGCGACCTTTGACAAATTATAATATTATCTTACCTCACGTCCTTATCTATTTGCAGTAATACTTCATTATCCTTGAAAAATGTTTGCCACTTACTATCTGGATTCAAGTTCAACGGATGGTCGTGCAAAGTCACATCCACTCTCTCGCCATCCATATCGCTTTCTCCGGGAGTTACAATGAGATCCTCTATAAAAAGTCTTAGCTGATTTCCATGAACAAAATTAGCTGCTTATTCTGATTTATTATATATATATATATATATATATA
>JAITYT010001853.1:642838-653561 GCA_025433975.1 Liostenogaster flavolineata
ACTCTTATGAAAACTCATCACGTTTCATTTTATTTTTGTTATTAAAAATCATGTTGTGTTGACAACATTCGAACGAGGTATGTCGTCCTTCAAGTTTCTCGAAACTTTTTAAATGTCGATATATCGTCGTCTGGCACTAAAATAGATGGTAATTAGATATAAAGAAAAAAATGGAAAATTGATAATAAAGAACAAATTAATGTTGACAATTTTAACATAATGATAATAAAGATAATAAAACGGCAGAAAACGAATAATACAGAGGGCGTAAATTTACGCCTTTTGTATATCTTTATGGAAATCCGAGAGCGTATATATACGCCTTTAGGGTTAAAAAAAGGTAAAAAGATGAACGTCGCTTTATCCTAAGAAAGAACGTGTGTTTTCCAAGGAAACTAATGACGTCTATCCTCTGGAAAGCGTTAAACGTTTCTCTTCGAGAAGAAGCGAGTCAAGTCGCGCCTTTGCAACACTCGCGTTTCGTTTCTTTCCGCAATCGTTTGTAAATGGCAGGTCGCACGTAAGACAAAGCGTTTTTCATTTCATTTTTGTCTCTTTCTAGTTTCTGCCGGCAGTAGAAAAGACATTGACGAACGCCGCTTTATCCTACAAAGGAACGAATTTTCCCCGAGAAAACTAATGACGTCGATCCTTCGAAAAGCGCTAAACGTTTCTCTTCGAGAAGAAGCGACTCGAGTCGCGTCTTTGTAGCGTTCGCTCATTTTCTTCCCGCGATCGTTCGTAAACACGCGCACGAAAGCCAAAAGCGAAACGCACACGAAAGACTTTTATATCGATACGATATTAACGACATCCGCTTCGGCCCTCGATATTTCGAAAACAGACTTTATCATAAAAAAAAACTAGCGTCAAAATAGCACGAGAAAACCGTGCGTATACAGACGAAATATACGCATGCACGAAGCACGGAGGGAAAAATTCGTCGCCGATCGTAAATCGGCTCCGCGGAAATCCGCGACGCCGGAGACCCGTAAAGAATTTAAACGCAGCCGGGATTCGTGCGATAAGGACGAGAGGAAGCTCCTTACCGCGAGAAGTGGTGGCAGTGAAAGGAGAGAAGAGTCGAGAGGAGCGGAAAAAAAAGAAAGCTTCAAAATTACTCCGGAGTCAGTTCCCTACGGAAACGGAACACGGTATAATTTCGAGCAAACGAAAATGGCAAATCACGTGCATTCGACGGCGCGCGTGCGTCTGTACGTCACGGTAGGTTGCGCGGGTCAGGGCGTCGCGGCGCCAGACTCGAGTCTTCCGTGCGCCTCCGAGAGCGGCCGAAAATACGTTCACCAAGGAGAGAGGAGGAAGATTCGTCGTTCTTCGTCTGTCTGTCTCTTTCTCTTGCTGTCTCTCTCGAGGGAAAAGCGGGAAAAGAAATCGTCGATCGAGAGACAGACGCAAGATACCTGCGAATTTCGATGCTCGAGCGGAAAACCGACGAGTGCCGATCTCGAGCCACGATCGGAGTCGAACGGTGCGCGACTGCGGACACCCATCGCGAAATGCTTTGGCCGCCAGCCACGAAGCTATCGTTACGCTCTAAAATAGATGTAATTCGGTAAAATGTTACGGTCTTGGCGGAGAATAGCTCGTTAAGTGTACGATTTTAAGTCCGTCCGTACGTCGAACCGACAAGCTTGGATTTTCTCGCTTACTCAACGCGGATGGTCTCGCCCGCTTAATTTCCTTTTCGTTCAATCGAATTGGAAGAATAAAATATTCGCGGAGAAAAGCGAAACTTTTTTTATTTTATCTCCGTCGAAATTATGTTGTTCATCGAGTCCGTCGTTATCGTTAATTGCGACTAGCTTATAATCGTAGAAATTTATTCGTTTATCCGATACGTGACGGCGCAGGAATCGAGTAACAACAAAGATAGGGTAACCGTCGCGAAGACGAACGATCCGAAGTGGTTGCGGCTTCCGGAGGAACCGCAAAGCGGAATAAAAGAGAAGAGAAATAATAAGAAGAAGAGCTCGAAGAAGAAAGACAACTCGAAGGAGTAGAAAGAAGCGAAAAAAGAGAAACGAGAAAACGAACTGCCACATTTTATTGGACAACTTCCGTTTTGTTTTTCGATCGTATCTATGTCTGAATTAGGCGTTCACTTCTTCCAAACCTTTCGGTCTTCGTACTTCAGACATTGTCATCTCGATGTTATTCGTCGTTTATATTCGGGTAGTCGAAAAAGTATCGAGCCTTTTTCGCATTTCCATCGATACAACAAGGTTATTTATTATTTGTGATTTTAAAGATCGATATTAAAGATCGATGCATCTCGACGCTCGTCATTTCCAACTCGAGATATCGAATCGCTCCGGCAAGAAGCGGAGAAAGAGATTCGAAGGAGGAAGGACGCGAGTTGGAAATCGGGCAGGATCGTGGCTGGCGTCGCGACGGCAGGCAGGGTACGACGTTCGGCCACCGAAATTGGCGGAGTTGGCACGGAAGCAGCGCCACAAGGAAAATAACTCAAGTTCGCCCCTGGTGGAGCGGCGGCCAGCCGGACGAACACCTTGCCAAGGCACGAAGCCGTATATTAGCGACCGCGAGGAAGTAGAGCGAATGAGAAGGCGGAGGAAGATGTAGAAAGAAAGAGAAGAGGAAGAGGGAAGAAGAACTTTCGAACCGAATGGAGAGACAAAACCGATTTACCGCGGAAAAGAAGAGCCAAGAAGGATGAAGAAAGAAACGGAGAAAGACGAGGAAAGAAATAAATGAGGAAAAAGGGAAAAAGAGGTTTTGAATCTAACGAAGAGAAGAAATCGATTGACCGTGAGAGAGAAGAGCCAAGAAGACGGGGAAAGAAAGCAATGAGGAAAGAGGAAAAAAGAGGTTCCGAACCGAATGGAGAGACGAAATCGACCGACCAAGAGAAAGAAGAGCCAAGAAGAAGACGGAGGAAGACGTTGACAGAGAGAGAGAAGAGGAAGGAGGGAAGAAGAGGTTTCGAACCGAATGAAGAGACGAAGTCGACCGACCGCGAAGATGGCGTTATGCAACCGCATTCTCGACGTGGCGTGTACTCCGCGTACGAGCACTCGAGGACGTTACTCCCGGCGGCGACTACGACCGGCTAGAGTCGCCAAAAAGAGCCGCCCTCCCACCGCATCGTCCAAGACGCCGTCGTGACGCCGTCCTGGGAAGATCGTCCTTCCGGAATACGATTTCCTTTCGTTTCGTCGATTCCATCTTCTCGTGCGCCTTCGAACGAAAGAGAATCTTTCCTCGCGATACGATCGCCTCGATTTTTTCCCTCCTTTTTGCTCTAGGAGCGATTTATCGCGACCGAACTCGTCCTTTTCGCATTTCCCTGCGCTTCGATGCGAATTTAGCGGTCTTCGAGCCTTTTAGGAGCAGGCTCGTCTACGTAGCAGGAAGAATCACTAGCGAGGAACATGAAGGACCTATTTGATACGTCACGCGTTAAATGCCACCCCGCTTAACGTGCCAACCGTTTAAATTCTTCGCACGACTGCCGATAGATCGAATTAAACGGTTAAACGGGCTCAAAGATTTTTTTCATTTTTCTCTCTCGTTCTTTCGCGCGTATGTTTCTTGGATCTTTCGAATGCTCAGAGCGGTTTCGCAGTCGAGAGCAAACTAGCTTCGGTATTAGCGTAACGACGAACTAACGCGAGCGTAGCCGCGATTAAACGCTCTCGTGACCGTTAGAAGCAGACAGAGGAAGAGAAGAAGGAGAGGAGAAAGGGAGAGAGACTTCCCACAAGGATCGTAAAGCGCAGACGACTGGAATGCGCGTGGGAATGCGCGCATATATCGCCGACGCGACTCACGTCGTACGTGAAATTCCCATCGATAAATCGATATCGCGATCGATCTCGCGCGAACGAACGTCGTTCCACTGGATAACGAATCGTCTTCGATCGACTGGAACGGAGCTAGTTTCGACAAATTCGAAAGCGAGAGAAACTTTTTTTCGTTCTCGCGTCAAAAGCTGAGCCACTGACAAGGCTAAAAATATGTAATATATTTTATGTAACTACATCGATCGTATCCGATAGTTTACATAACTGTCGAAGTTGCTCTCCTCCGTAATTCGTTCTATGTTAATTAACGGAGAAATAAAATTACATAAAATAGATAACATTTTTTTAAGAACATTTAATTAAATGCGGAATCTATTGGTGAACACGGTGATTTCCTTCGTCCGGTCAACAACTCTCTACCGCGAACGGAGTCAAGTTTTATCTCCCAGCTCGACGAGTTCTTTTTCAAGATTTTCATTAAATTCTTTTTAACGGCATATCCTTAAAAAAGAAAGCGTCGAACTACGAGACCAAATTTGAAATCGATTCCAATCGAACGAGCTCGACAGCCTCTTTCGATATTCTCGCGACGCTGGAAAAGACGTTTGGCTTTGACTCTCTTCCGAGCAGTAAGAGGACCCAGAAGAAGCTTCGTAGCTCTGAAATAAGATCTGATCTTCCTCGAGAGAATCGCGGCTGTTGGAAGAGACCAAAGTTCCACTTCACGACCGAGAGTTCGTTGCGCTTCCATCGAGTTCGCGCAACTCGAGGAATCCACCTAACGCAATCGACAACGAGACGGTGACGAAAGACGGAGAGGGTTGGTTAAAATGGACGAAAGGGCCTTCGTAGGGCCGACGCAAAGCGTAGAACGCGGAGATACGCCCGATGCCATAACCCCGAAGGCACCGGGACAGCTGCTGTTCCCAGGAGAGTCAACACTGATAGTGACGGGCGTGCAATTACTGCCTTCAACCAGACCCATGGAAAAGCCGGTAATTAGTTACCGCGCTCCAGATTCGATGTTTGAATAGATAAGCCAGCGTCGTGACCGTGACAGCGCGCTGCCATTCGGAGGATTCTAGTTCACGGCCATGGCCAAGGTCGGCGGCCCGTGTTCGAAGCACGGGACGATGCCATCGAAACATCGAATCTGGTCGACCCGACAGCATCCACGGAGGGCCGTGCTATTTTTAAAAAAAGCCATCGAGGAAAACGCTCCGCGCGTCAACGAGCTGCGACTAATTTCGCGACGCTTCTTTTTCTAACGCGACTCACTCCTATGCTGTATTTTGCATTAACCCCTTTCCGTACATTAACGAGTCTGGCTCGTGACGAAGGTTTTACCCCAAAGATGAATATCACCAGGTTCGCGGGCAGAAGATCGGGCAAGGAAAATTTTGTTCTGATAATGAAACTGCCGATAGTAGCGACCGATTTCGACCCAAGCCGACTTAGGTCTGGTCAGTTTACTGCGCGTTGTAGCTTCGAAGACGTCGAATCTTTGCCCCAAAGGTTAGAAAACTTTCGACTTTTCTAAGCGGCGCCGTTTTTAACATAATCGAAAAATTAATCGACGAACGTGCGTAACGCTTAGCGGAAGTCACCGTGTACACGCCGTTTGCGATGACCGATAAAACCCATCGTCCCACGCGGCGATTAAACGCGACTCCACGATATTCCGTGACTTCCAACGCGTTAATTACGCCCTATACCGTGTATACGGACACGACTTTGCTTACGAATGCAGAGAAGTCCGATGAGAAGGCTCGTAGGATCGAAATTGAACGCGTTACGAAGCGCCAAGCGCGCACGCGCGTCTCGGAGATGGAATTCCGCGGGAAAGCCGCGTACGTCGCACTCGTGAGAACGGATTCTCCTCTCCCTCCTCCTCGGAGAACGTGAAACGGCGCCGAGGGACGAGTCGTGGTCGCACGCGTATCTCGCGACGCGCGTCGATTCGAGGCTCGTCGTCGCGACGGCAGGTAGATAAGTCGTGGAGAAGAGACGATAACGGAGCTCGTTCCAGCGAACGAGCGACTTACGAGCACGGACTGCGTTCCTTCCAACCATCACAGACGCCTCCTGCCTGTTTGACTCCTCGCCGGATCTTTCCGGACGATTTACGAGGATTCGTTTCGTAAAAATTCCCCCAGCGGACGACTCGGGCCAGACCCACGATCGTTGCGAAACGAATTCGTCTATCGAGTTAACGCCAAACGTATCGGCATTTTCGTATATCTAATCGAACGATGCCTTATGAAACAGTCGTCGATTTTTAGAAGAAAATTGTTAATTCATGCCAATAAAATATATTGACGTTGATATACTAATAAAATAATGAAACATATGTTTCCAGTTTTATAAGCGATATAAAAAATTAAAGTAGAATTTGAAAAGGGTCATTTAAACCCGCATGGTACGTTTAACGTTGATCCAATGCAGATAGGGAAAACGAATGCTGAGAAATACCGTCGTTAGTGGAGGTAAGGAAAGAAGCAATTCTGGTCAGATTTCGCTGGAAATTTCCTAGGCCGCGATCTTGACGACTCCAGAAGTCTACCATCTTCGGAAAACGATTCCGGAAACGGACGATCTTCCGAAAGCAGTGTTTAAGACGTCTAATTGGCTTTCTTTTGTTTGGCGCCGCTAGGACTGCTTCGGATCATTTCCGTATCACTTGGCAACGGTAGCGTTCGCCGAATTCTACGTTTTTATAAAAACAGAAAACTTGTCGATATGCTGTAACTTATTGTTACTTAAAGAGAACACAAGCGATACTGGCGTTTGTTCGATAGTTTTGAAGACGGCACCTGTTTTAAAAGATTACATTAACTTCTTTATAAATATCGCATTCCTTTCCTCGATTGAACAAAAAGCGATGTCGCCCAAGCAAAATATTTAGTCTAGCAATCAGATCATCGGTCCCTAGGGACCGTTTAACGTGTTAAATCCCGATCAAGCAACATCGAATAGCTCCAACATTCAGAGTCGAGTCCGATCAAGATCTCTCGCTCGTCCATCCACGAGAAACACGAATCGAGCGAAACCAGTGCCTAAATTCCAACGAAGCTTCGCCGAAAGCCACCGAATTTCGAAGTTAAACACGATGAAGGTCTCTCGTTCGCATAGAGCAGTCGCAGGCCAGGGAAAAATGCTGGGAACCTAGTGGCACGAATGGAAAGAAGAATCCTTCCGGTCTGAAAGAACGAATCGAGATGCATCGCGACGTCGACGTCGACGGAGGCGGCGGAGGGAGAGGAGAACACGTGGCCGTTTATGGGAGACGCCGGTACCCATTGGACGGCGGAAGCGGGACGAGGCGAGGCGAAGCGAGTCGAGGAGTCGCCTGGACGCGTGGACGACCCTGACCTTGACTGTTAAACAAGGACAGCGAGACGTTGGCCGGAGCTCCGGCGGCGCGATGCCTCGCTTCGATTCGAGCAGTGAGTTACTTCTTCCCGGACACCGGAGCGAGCATTTTGCAAACGATCTATTTATATTGGGATAACCTCGAGCACGCGGCGCCCTGGAGGATCCCTCCTAGGGGGGAAATCGGCCTACTCGAGAGGGAACGAGTTCTCCGGCTCTTGGGGAAGACGGGTGAAGAGAGGAGGCCCTTATCCAGCCGTGAAATAGTCGCTTAATCGCCGTGCTACGGGGGACGATGTCGCGTATCGAGACTCGTTTGTCGGAAATTTATTCGAATTTCGAGCGGTGGAATTTTTCTCGAGACGACCAGTTGTTGCAGGCGACTCGAAGATTCCGCGATACGCGGACGTTCGCTCGGTGAGACGTTGGACGTTATTTGTTGGGAGTGACGCGAAGGGATCCGAAAGTTGCACGAAGAGAGGCGAAAAGCTAGACAAAACGAGAGAGAATTAATAATTAATAATCCTAGATTGATTCGTAAGCGTTGTATTTTACGATTTACAAGCAAGAGGTAGAAGAAGAAGGCTAAAGCTGACAATGGATATATCGAAGCTGAGAGTGACTCCGCTTGCATTTAACGCTAAACGTACCAAAGCGGGGTCGAATGACCCTTCTCAAAACTTACTTTAATTCTTTACATTGCTTATAAAAATGGAAACACATGTTGGAATATTTTATTAGTACATGAACACTATTTATTTCAATAAATTAACAATTAATCAATTGGTAAGGGTATTGTCCGCGAATGAGAAAAATAATCATTTTCCAAGGTGAAACGCGGCCAAGGTCACCACCCAATCCTTTCGAGGATTACACGTTCGCGTTGTCGCCGTTGCGATACATCCTCGCAACCCAGAGGGTGAAAGAAAGCGACGGAAGGGGAGAGAAAAAGGAAAAGAAGGTGAAAGCGTTAGGGTCGCTCGGTCGTTGAGCATAGTTGGCTTGCATTCCGCGACCTTGAAGCGATCGTCGGTCCTCCATGAAAATTACCGTCGCGCACGGATCGGTGATTAGACTTTGATTCCACGTCTCTTCCTTCCAATCGTCTTCGTAATCCTCTTGGAAGACACAAATTCGAGAGAACGAAAGTCGACGGCGGACGATGAAAAAATGAGACACGAGAAATCTCGAAGAAACTCACCACGTTCAAAACGACTCGAGGAGTCTTTTGGTTTACCCAGAGAAACGAGATCCGATTGAGATCGATGGGAGACGCGATATTTAACGAAGAGTGACTGATCTTCGTCGTTGGATTTCGCAAGCGGAAAAGGAAGGGCGATCGACCGGTGTTAACCAAAAAGAGAGCGAGAGAGAGAGAGAGAGAGACGCCTAAGAAAACACAGGGAGCGGAAGAAAAGGCCGGAAAGGTTGAAGAGGAAGGCGAGAATTAAAAAAGAATGGAGAAGGAAGCGGTGGGGATCGCGTGAAGCTACGGCTTCTCACTCGGGCTAAAATTCTCGGAGAAATAGAAGAAGCGAGCTACTAAGAGTAGAAGGAGAAGGAGGAACCACGTAAGGGTAGTCGTGCAAACACGAGAGAACGAGAATTGTCGCGCGCTGGCAGACACGCTCCAAAAGGAAGCGTGGAAGGGAGAAGGAGGGGAAGGAAGAGAAGGAACAGAAGAAGACGGTAGAGGAAGCAAAAGTAGAGTCGAGCAGCTCGGCTCTAAACCTTCTCCTTCTCTTCTTCTTCCTGTCCTTCTTCGCCACTCTTCTTCCTCCCGTCTTCTTTTATTTATGCATTAAAAGACGAGCATCGATATTGCCGGGTCCTCCTCTACGGTACTCGAAGCCTGCGAGGATCGCGAGAGAGCACGAGCTTCCGAAAGGACCGAAACTTAAACTCCATTTCATCGTGGTATTCCAAGTAGTTACCGAGCCCTCGAGAAACTTTAATATCCCGCGTCGCGAGAGATTAAAGATTCAACCGCTATTTGTCATTCCGTCGCCACGTTCCTCGAGAGTGCTACTTCTCTTCGTCTCTCTTCCTCTTTTTCGCCCGATCCACCGTCGCGACCCCTTTCCCCGTCCCTCCTCAGCCGCCACGATTCACCCACCTTCCATCGTCTTTCTCTCCCCTAACTTCGGCCGTCGAGTTTTCGCGCTCGTCGCGTCTTATTTCGCACCACGTTGCAGTCTCATTCTCGCGATTGCTCCGCGCTAAATCGTTTACGTACTTCTTTTCCTCGCGTTGACGTCCACCAGGATCTGGAGAAGCGTAAATACGCTCGCGTTTTAAAAGATCGACTTCGCCTCGTCGTCGTTCGTATCAGAGTGATCTTCCACAATGGATCGAAATAACGGCGCTATGCGTTTCGATTTTTTGCTATTTCGAGGGAAAAGAAGTCGGTAGCACGATTTTATCTCACATATTCGACCTATCGTCACGCTACCAACCGACGGATGTAATAAAATGTATTTATGCGCGATCGACGACAGACGCGATTAATTATCGACTACTTTACGCTCGTTCTTTCTTAATTACGTCAAGATCTACTCGATTTCTCGAACCTCGTCAACTTGATCCTAAATTGAGAGAGAGAGAGATTAAGAAGAAGGATCGACCACGTATTCTCGCATCAACTAGTTCCGCTAGCTGCATTCCTTTTTTTACTCCCAAGTTCACTTAAGAATCCATCAACCGACAACACCTGGCTGCGTCGAACTCGCAACAATGTGCCGCTCTCTACCGGCGACCAGGTGCAACGATTTCCCTGCAGTTTGCAGCAGGGGTTTACGTACGAACGATCAACCCTAGCTTCTAGCAGTTAGCAGCAAAGTTGCACGGCACGGAGCAGGCGCGGTGAGGCGGGGTGTTCCGACAGAGAGAAAGAGATAGATCAAGGGGTAGAATCGAGCGCGTATTCTCGCAACAATTAGTTCCGTCTGCTACGTATCTTCTTTTTATTTCCTTTTATATCGTAAAGATTTCTTTGATCCCGAGTTCAGCCAAGAATTCATTAAGGGACGCCTCGCAACAATGTTCCGCTCTCTGCCGACGAGCAGGTGCAAGGATTTTCTTGCGATCTACAGCAGAAGTTACGTACGGTCGAGCAAATCAAGCTGCTAGCAGTTAACAGCAAAATTGCACGACAGCATGCAGACGCTGCGAGACCGAATGTTCCGACAGAAAAAGAGAAAGATCAAAGATTAGAATCGAGAGCGTATTCTTGCATCAACTAGTTCCGTTTCCTGCGTTTCTCATCTTTATTTCTTAATCGTAAAGACTCTTTTACTCCCAAGTTCACCTAAGAATCCATCAACCGACAACACCTGGCTGCGTCAAACTCGCAACAATGTGCCGCTCTCTGCCGGCGACCAGGTGCAACGATTTTCCTGCACTTTGCAGCAGGGTCGTACGTACGGACGAGCAAACCAAGCTGCTAGCTGTTAGCAGCAAAGTTGCACGACAGAGCGTAGGCGCGGTGAGGCGGGATGTTCTGGCGGTGAGCGAGAGAGAGAGAGAGAGAGAGAGAGAGAGAGAGAGAGAGAGAGAGAGGGGGGGAG
>JAITYT010001853.1:709641-730022 GCA_025433975.1 Liostenogaster flavolineata
CAGAATTCGATCGAGATCGACTCGAGGACGTTCGAAAGGAAATGGAAAAGAACGAGGCGCGTCCAGTCATCGAAACGAGGAGTGGGGGTCTTTCGATTTGGCTGATATTAATCGAGCGGTAGTCCCTTGTTTCCCAATGGCGCTCCATGCCACGAGGAGCTCGTTCCACTTTCACCGTGGGGCGACGATATCGCGTTATCCCGCGATCGAGATTACTTAAAGTCACGATAACAGCGATGCTAATAGCGCCTCGCGGACGATGAATTCTATCTCCGCTCGGCGTCGATGAGGACGACCGCCCTCGGGGCTATTAACGAACCTACCTGGTCTGCCTCGCTGTCTGGCCACCTTTCTGCGAGCCATTCGTAACACCGCGGATACCTTCAGCGTGGAACGAGGAAGAAGATCGTGTCGAACCCTTCGAGAGAATCGCGATGAATCGGAAGAAAAAATAACGAGACGACGAGGAAAGATTTCGTGGACTTTTCACGCGTCTCGATAGTCTCGGAAAAATTTTTTGTAATTTATTGTCGAGAGAAGAATCGAATCCAAACTCGATCCATTATCGATTTCACCGATTTTGCGTCTTAAGCTTTTACTTCGCGTAACTCTCGCCGATGTAGGTCTCGATACGTTCGCTCCGCTTCGTGGTCTTTTAATTATGCAAATTACATCGATTCCAGGCGATTGTCGCGTGTAACCAGGAACTTATACGAAAGAGTAAAGCGATCGTCGAGAGAAGAATCGTATCGTTTGGAGAGAAAACTCTCAGTTATCGCAAGGTGATTGGATAGCTTTTGCCAGCCTTGCTCCACTGCCTTCGATTTTGCGTGATCGTTCCTGTTTTTTTTCCCCTTCCTTCTTCCTCTCGTTTCCTCGCGAATATCGCTAATCTCCTCATCGTCGTTCTTTTTCCTCGTCGATGCGACTAAATTTGAAACTCTAACTTGGCGAAATTCGAGCGAGGCATCGAGTAACGTTGAAAAATTCATCGATGGCGCGACGCTGTCGGTCAAGTTCGTGAATCGCGCGCAAAAGGAAAAGGAAACAAGAATGCGACTCTTTTCCCCGCCTATACGAGAATCGCTTAACCGGCTAGGAATCACGCGGATTTTATTGTACATGCGCATACGATAAGAGCTCGAAAACGTAAGATCGTGAGATTTAACCCTTTAACCACACCGCTGGCGCCTTTGGGCGTCTAGAAAATTTAAGCTTGCGATATTTTAGCACAAGTACTCGAGAAATTGTATCGACGATAATTCCAGCTAATCTCATTTGATTTAATGTGGTGAAATTCCGTAGCCTTTTGATTATTTTAATAAACTGTAGCGGCTTGGCAACAGTAGCCGAATATAATAACCGAGAGAATTATAAGGAAGTAGCCTCGACATAAACAGACGCCGATACGACAGCGGCAACGGCGCGGCTCCGCTCTCCGGGGAGCGAGGTTAAGAAGGAAAAACTAAGAAGAAGAAGCGAAGAGATATTCGTAACGCGACTTCCAAGACGTATACGTAACGTTTCGACTCACGCGCCTCTTTATTTCGTATTCTCTAGATGTGTTTCTTATCATTATTATTATTATTGAGGTTCCAATAATCGTTTCGTTTTTATTAAATGTGGCAAGCGATTCATTGTCTACATTGTATACACTACCTACAGAACTTTCTCAGAAAAGAACGCCTAACGTCGCTCTCGGTATAGATCGCGACTGAATTCCTACCGTGTGGTACAGCTGGCGCGTCTCAAAGGGTTAATTTAAATTCGACACAGATCTCGAATCTTCGGTATCGATTATCCTCTAGGGAAAAGACGTAACGACGTACGACAATGACGATACGGAGTGTTTTCTAATACGGAGACTTTCGTGAATCCATACGTTCCTTCAATCGCTACACCTGCCGGAAGCGAAGACGTTTTCGATCTTCCGCAGCTGCCACGAGCACACGGAATGTTAAATTAGAAGCCGATCCGGATATAATTTCGCGTCTTGTGCGTAACGACGACGTTACGTCGAGATATCGATATCGAGGAAACCGTTTTGAACCGTGACAAGTCGCTTTCGAGTGTTAGGGGCGTTGCACGAGAAACGTTAAGTGCTACGCAAATGAACTCTCAAGAAGAACAATATCGGCCTTCGATGATCATTTTCAAGACGATCGAACGACGTTCATCGTTTGCGTTACGTACGAGGAACTGAACTCGACACGATGCGTACGATGCGATCTGCAACGCATGGAACAAAGTTGACACGAGAGATCTTCCTAAAACGCGCTATGAATTAGCTACGTTAGAAAAAAGACGTTCGCAATCCGCGTGCTTCGTACGAGAATTTTTCTTCGCGTTAACACAGAACGGTCCGTTCACGTATTTCTACGTATTTATTCAGTCTTCTTCTTCTCGGCTGCACTCTGGAGGAAATTTATTGCGTGCTGTTTTGAACTAATTCTTGATTACACGCGGTACGAACGTTGTCAGCATTCTTTTCATTAAATTCTTCGGTATTTTGGCGCGATTTATTTCACTGAAAAATGTCCGGTAGCTCAGGAGTTACGCGTGTTTTATCGCGTGCTTAATCTTACCAGGAGAAGCGCGAAAAGTAGCCCGAGGTTAGTCTACTTTAAAAAGTACCGGCCCACCAAGCGTTAAGCCGCATCAGCTCGAGACGCAGCCCAAAAGATCTATTTTCCGTCCAACCCGGCAAAACACCCTTCCAAAGAAAGAAAAAAGAGACACGACTTTGCGCGAGAAAGGTATCGTAACGTCCTCGGTCGTTAACGATAGGCGTAACATCGCGAACGATCCTGTCGTCGCGATAGAAGAACGTTTGAAAAGAATTCCATGAAAAAGGGTCGATCGCACTTTTCTCTCCCGAGGATAAAACTGAAAAGAAAAAAATACAAGAGAATAAAAGAAGCTGGAGCAGCGGGCTGATCGTCCTCGACTTGGATAACGAGACAACGGCAAGAGGAAAATCGAGAAAAAGAAAAGGAAACGTTTCCTCGACGCGCTAGGAGCTCATCCACTTTTATTTCTTACCGGAAGGAGGAGCAGCGTATCTCGAAGCGTCATCGATTCGATTCATTAACCCCGTTCGAACGAAACTATTGGCGCGTGGACGGAAAGACGCGCGATGCCGCCGGCGACGCTGCTGCTGCTGACCGTACGGAAGAAGCTGCTCCGTTGCTTCGGGCCTGGCTGGATGGCCGCCTCCTCGTGGCAAAAAAGCGAGCCACGGATCAGCTGGAGCGCGACGATTAAATACGAAGTGACACGCAACGAGGAGAAAGAGGAACGTTTAGCGCGGCGCGCCTTGTGTCGTCCGTCTGTCATCGCCTCTTCTCCAGCCTGTTTCCTCTTCTCTCCTCCAGCCTTACCACCTTCTCTGGCGTACTCGTGCCAGCCTTCGCCGTCACCCTTTGCGTTTCCACTCGAGATGAGTCCAGCCCGTTCCACCGTGACCGGTAATCCGAGAACGTATCGGTTCCTTCACGTTTCTCTCGTCCCTCTTGGCCTCGTCCTCGTCCTCGTCTTCATCACTCTCGTCCCACTGATTTTTTTCTCGCCGACGAATCCTCCCGAACGAGGAATCTCACGGTCTCGCTACCGACCACGCGTTTATTCGCGTTAGCAGAAAAAACAACATCGCGTCCTGATCGCGAGCCAGACCCAACTCGGCCGGATCCAGATCGATCATCGAGGGAAGAACGGGATTCTTCGCGTTGCATCTTGTTGGTGCTCGTCTACCGGCAACTCCCAGGAATCTTTTTATCTTTTTTGTCGTGTCCAATTAAATAGCTCGACTTCCGTGGCGACGCGGGTAATAATCTCGAGGTCGCTCGAAAAGATCCGGATCTATGCGCATGGGCGCGCGTTTCACGGGATCGTTTACGAAGGTAAACAGTAATCGAAGCGCATTGTGCACCGGCCTGATTGGAGTTTAGAATACTCGATGAATAGGGCAAGTTTCAATGGCGAAGTCAGGCGGAAACCCAGTCTTCGGCCGACATTTTGACGTTGGTTGGTCGCGAAGAATAAAAACTCCTAAATCTCTCCTTCTTTTCCTTTCTCTAGGCGAGACGAGGAATAGTTTCCGCGGTAGAAAACTCGTAGCAGACAGTCTCCTCCCTCGGTGCTGGTAGCGGTAGTTGCTTGATTATCGTGCATGTTGCAACGCGATATCGCGGCGGTAGCCGAACCCCTCGTGTACTCGTATTTCAGTTTGCGCCAGTTGGATTATTCTCACCGCGATAAGTTACGAATATTTGCGCGGGAATCGCGATCACCTCGGGGAACGTAGCGTACACCGATTTGCCAGGTGAACCCCTAACAATCGTCCCATCCACTCGTTCCGTGTTGTTTCGAAGCAACGCGAAACGTTGAGATCCAAAAGAATATGAGTGATCCCAGAAAGCTTCGTGCTCTTGGTTGGATGATGATAAGCGGAGAAAAAATCCTTCGAAGCCTTTGGGTCTCCGGGTGATCTCGAGCTTCTTGGAAAGATAATTTCTCTCAATGAAAAATTCTCGTGAACGTGGTTTAGCTCGGGCTTGTGCTTTGAAGCAGCGATTGAGACGGATTTTGAAATTTCCTGATGTAGACGAGAACGAGAGGGAGAGATGGTCGCGGAACAATTAGTATCATTAGTCAATTATCGCGTCGATACTTCGGACCAATGGAAATCACCGGAGGAAAATTAGATCGGCGAGAGTCGCGTCGTTGGACGCTAATCATCCATTTTCGCTCGGTTATGTCAAAATGTAGCGACGCACGCGTGCGCGATGCCAACACCAGAGGAGAACCGTAATTAACTGCTCTCCGCGAAGCGCGACGTCGCTTCGTCGTTTGTTTCAAAACCGCATCGACGACACTTTAGATGGGAACAGTCTAGAAGTTGCGGGATGTTCGTCGATGAAAAATTCGAGATTGGCCTTGGGATAAGACAAAAGGATCAGGACATAGCCCAGAGGGAAAGGAAGAGTAGAAGAAATGAAAAATCGTAAGGATGGGAAAAAATCGATCCTATTCACGCACGTAGGTAAGCAACGAAGGGGAGGGAGTGGAGCTCGACATACTTGGTCACTACGCTAGCAACGAGAGAACGCAAAGGCTACGAGGTTTGAATCAGTCATTCGTGTTAAAACGTATCTCCTTCTGCTCTTTTCTCTCTTTCTTTATTTCCTTCTTCGGTCTTCTGGCGCCACGAGGAACTGCCGATGCTCCGTGCGGTGACAAGGGCGAAGGAGCAGGAGTAGGAAGCGGCTGACGAGGCGAAGATTATCGTCGCGATGACGTGCTCGCGATTACCGTTTCCAACGAACTATCGTCGAGCATTTACCACCGTGGAAAAATCTTCTTTCCTCGTTGTTACGTAACCAGAGACGCTAATTACGCGAGATAAGGCTTCACCGATCGCGAGGAATCGCTGAAACCCGAGCAAGAAGACGCCGGGTCCAATAACCGCTTATCGGTGGATTCTTTACGTTGCCAGATCGAAATACACGCGACAAGGCTAAGAATACGACGAAATTGGCGTCGAGTGATGAATATCGTCGTGGTCGATGTTAACCTCACGAAGTAGGATTTAAATCGCGTGTACCTGACGTAGTGTCGACCATTTTTCACTAGCTCGTTGGAGCTCTCGATCCTGCACATACATGGAAGTAAGATAGATTTTAATCGTTGGATGAAGTATGGCGCCGACTGGTGAAGTGCCGATGACTAGGTGCGTGATCGGAGTTTCTTGTTTTTGCTTCGAATCAGCAGTACGAGTCTACGCTCGATGTTATAGCGCAATGAGATCATCTTTTCTTATCAAGGAGCGGAAAACATCGACGATATTCGCGATACGAACGAGCCTTTTGCAATTGAAGCCGTTAGAGATCAGAAACTGATCCGTACGATTGGATTTCTTTTATTCGCGATCGATCCACCATGTTAACGAACGAACTTGTTGCAATGTAGGACATTGGCACAACCGAACGGAAGCTGCGGTGAGGAATGACGAGCGAGTTGGGTTTCTATTTTTCAGAGTTCCAAAGGGAAACGAACTCTGTCCTTTGCGACTGGCGACATACCGAACTTCGACCACGAAAGCGACATCGTCCGACGTTCTTGATCGAGGTGACGGTTCTCGAAGGGATACTGCTGCTGGCCAGACGCTGTCGTCGATCCAGAGATTCCACCGCGAAGGTCGAACGCGACGATCACTGCGATTTCCGTCACGCGGAGCACTCCGGAATGTTCGCGGATTTGGAACGCGCGTCGATCCGTGCGATCCGAAGATGCCGTGCCGATGAATCCGCGTCTTTCTTCTCTCGGTCCAGTCGAAGCTCCGCTTCCCATCGTCTTCGTTGAAAAGTTCCTCTCTCAAGTCTTAACTTCGCCTCTCTGCCCTCCTCCTTCCTTCCTTCCATAAATAAATGTCTTCGTTCGAAATCCGAACTTAACGCGTTATAGTCCGCTCACGTAAAAAACACGTGTTTCCGCCACCAGCGGTAGTGGTCCGATCACGTATTTTTACGTGTTTTTGCATTGTGTTTAGCGGACTCCCCTCTATGGATCTATTTGGTGTTTAGGGCTATTTTATCTCGCTTATAATGGGCGCCAAAGTAATCGTCGTGGATGGAACAGGTCTAGGACGAAACGCAACTGCTTCGAGGGAGAATCGTTCGTCCGATGAGAAAGCATCGCGTGTGCCTCGAACGCGGTTATAGATTCTCTCATGCTCGTTGCTCGCACTGCCTAACGAGACGCACACCAGACATCCACGAACATATAACGAACTCTCCTTCGATCGTTGTTGGCCTTTGTTTCTTCCAATCGTCGTATACTTCCCTGAGAGTCCCGTTTTCACTCGTACGACCTAACAAACGTAGAAGGAATCCCAAGAACGCGATAATTGTCCCGTTTGGTCTTCGGTGCACGCCAGAAACGAAACGTACTCCCAAGACGATAACATCCAGCGGCGCGTCCTTCCACGACGACTCGAGAGTTTCGAGCCGTGCTCGAGGAGCGCGGATCGATCGATCTCGATCGAGGCAACGAATTTCTACACGGATCTCGAAGGATTTTTCCTCGTTGTCGACTACCAGCGAAATCGAGCAACGCACAACAGGAAAAAGAGCAAAATGGAAAGACACCCGTCGGGAATCGACCGATCGCTTCGAAGCGACGATTTCAAATCTCAGGCTACCGAGTTACGGCCATTGCGCAATTACGGGCTGATGTAATTGCGAGCAATGCGTGCCCGTAATGAGATCACCTTGCCGTCGCTGCAAACAGTCGTCGTCGTCGACGACGGCGCAATGGCATCTATGCCTAAGGTAACTGACCTGGACGTGCGCTTACGCAATCCTTAACTGGGTTCCAGGAGACACCGATTCCAAGTAAGTTGCGCGTCTGCGTAGGTATGCGCGCGCGCGTACGTGCCAGTCTTTACGATCTACGACGTCGACGACGACGGGAGCAGCGTCACTTCGAAGGAGACAAAACGCGCCTCCTCCTCGCGGGCTCGTCGTTCCCGTTCGACGAATGGGCCTTCTTCTGGCCGAAAGACGACTATCGACCGGACCTAGCGATAACACGAACGTTTCGAAACTCCGACGGATTCCCCCTTTTCTCCCACGATCGATTCGACCGTCGAACGCTGCTATCTCGTATTCCGCGCGTTTCGCGATAGTTTCTTCGAAACGAACGTTTCTCTCTATTACTTCGATCCCCCTCGAGTTTTAATTGGGCTTTTTAACGAAGCAAAGACAAATAAATAAAACGTATCGCACGAATTTCTAGACGCTGTTCGTAATATCAAACCCACCGTTCCAATCGCTCGTTCATTACCGATCCAGCATCCAGTCTCCCTTTTACGATCGTTAACAAAGTACGGATCACGCGCGAAGTAGCTCCGAACGCGATACGTTTCGTCGATCGCGCGACATACCTTCTCTTGCCCCCCCCCTCCCTCTCCCTCGTGCTTCGAGTATACCAACATTCCGAGCGATTACTACATCGGTTAGCGATGTAAGGCTCGCTTTCGAAAGGCATGAATTCATCGAAAGATCCAACTACGATTCGGCACATTAAAAGGAATCGACTTACAAACGATCGGACGAAGGAACAAATAATAGGAGAACAGTGAGAAAGATGGTAGAAAACACCTTAACTCGCTGCGTTCGTTATCGCTTTATAATAATGCTATTATTTCGTTCTCACGATTGCGGAGAACACGTCGACCAATCGAAATTTCCCCTAAGGATCCTTCTTACCCTCCGTCGTGAAAGGAAAAAAGGAGCCCCTTTCGTGGTGCATTTCTCCCATTGTTTCGTAGAATGGCACTGTTAAGTCTTATGGAAGAGGGGCGAGAGAAAAAAGAAACTACCCGCGAGCAAAGATACACAGGACGTATAATGCGACGAACCGACCCTCCTGAATCTAAATTGGCGTACCTAAGGCGAACGATCAAGGATTAAATTGACCCAAATTTCAGCTGAACGTGTCGCGAGAGGTCGGAAAGGAAAGACGTCCGTTAAACTTCTCTGACGTAACTCCGCGTAAATAAGGAGCTATTTTTATTCGAAACAGAGATACGTCGTCATTCCTCGGATATTTTGAATTTTTAATCTTTAATTTGACACCCACGATCGAACGACTTCTCTTCTTAATCGACGTCATTCGATTCCGGGATACAACAGAGACTCGAAACATTAACAAATCGAGCGCGAATCCTTTCAGGGGTATCCTTCGACCGCTACTTACTCGATCTTTCACCGAGAAGGATCGCAATCGTCGAGGGAGAAACAAGGAACCAAACAAAGCGTCGCGTTTCAGCTACTCTTCATCCATCCCCTTTTCCTCAACACTTTTTCAAGGTCTTCTCGAGAATGCTACAGCTACTTCATGCGCAGTCAGAGCAACACCACCACCACCACCACCACCACCACCGTCATCATCAGCCGGTGGAACTCGTGACCCTGAGGGTGCTTTCCGACGTAAACGTCCGTCCGTCTGAAAGTCAACTGTTGAGACAGGCTTGGCTAATTGAGCTGGCTGCTCGTAGCGCGAAGGAGCGCTTGAAAATCAGACTAAGAGGCGTTATTACGTCGATCGATCGGCCATTTTGGATCGAAAAATTATCCGACGAGAACGGCGCTAAAATTATCGCGTGGGAATCGCAAAAGTTACAAATTGACTTTAGAAATATTCGAAGACGAAGGAAATCGTTTTTACGGAGATCAAAATCGATCAAAGATTACGTCGGTGCTCTCGAGAATTCGATAACGTAGCTCGGAAAAAAAAGAGTAATAATGGCGCAGGCATCCGATCGAAAGGTTCAACGTTGCGAAAGGAGATTTACTTTTCGCGCGGTCGGCTTTAACGCGAAGAAATTGGCAACGATTCGTACATCGCTGTTCGTCCCGTCGATTACGGAAGACTGGCGCGAATACCACGAGAGGTCATACCACCGTTGCAAACGATACGAAAGCCAACTTGAACTTCCACCTCTCGTTAACGCGCATTGCAAATCAAGCGAGAACATTTACTTCTAATCTGTTCTCGGCAGTAATTACGGCACTAAGACCGAAAAGGAGAGGAAAGAGGGGGCCACGAGAAAGCGCGAGGGCGGCAACAGAGAGACAGACAGCGAGAGAAAGGGAGACGAAGCGAGACCGAGAACGGAACTCGGTCGTGCTTCCGCCGAGTTGGTAGCTGATGACAGGGCCTCGAAGTGACGAGAGTACAATAGGAAGGAGAAACTGCCCTTCCTGAAGGAGATGAGTTTTTGATTGCGTCGGTGCCACCTCAAACGTAACGTCAAAGCAACACGGGAGGAACCGGAAGGATGTCTGAATTGTTTCCTACGACGTGACCCCTTATAATCGCGGCTCGACGCCTCGCCTATTCCTTCGATCGATATCCTCGAAGGAAGGAACATACTTTCAACTACCCGCCTTCCTACCTGCATGAGAAAATCGCGAATCAACGCGGGGATAGATCCAAACCAGTCGAAACGTAGCGGACCAATTTCGTAATGGTTGCGATTTAGATAGATGTTCGATCTTATTCGATCTCTGAAGCGCCTCGTATTTTATCGCAGCTCAGATCGATACCCATCGAGGCTTTTTCGCGTCTAAGAACGTTGTCTATGTGCTCCGCAGAGAGAAAGAGAGAAAGGACCGATAGACGTTGGTAAAAAAAGCGTTTTTTTTTTGCAGGACGAGCTTCGTACGCGCCGCACCTGCTTAACGAATTGTTTTGGGAGGATTGGAGTAAGAGTCGATACGTCGTTTTGGTACCGTACTTTGGAATCAGGGTCAAGCCGTCAATTTTCAGAAAGATTTCGTTCGAACGAGCGTAAGCGCAAAATCGAGGGTGCTTTATGGGATGGGATGGGATGAGTATGGGAGGTCAGCAGAAGCTGGTTAATCGTCAGACGTAACAATGGCCACAAAATTGCGGACGGCTGACGAGAGAGACGATAACGATCGAGCTAGAGACGAGAAATTACGGAAGAACGAAGCGACGATTTAACATCAGCACGGATCTCGCGGTCGAAGGATCAACTGGTTCTACGTCGAACGTACTCGTCGTCGTTCTACGCGTAGAACAAATCCTGGTCTCGAAGTTCGGCCAAATTTGAACTTTAATCGCTCGACTATCAGTCTTACACGCGCGGACGCGGACGGCGAAGTTCCGCTTGGACTCGATGCGCAACTGGGACACGGTGGTAGATAGGACGACGGAGCGACGACGGCCAAAAAGGAGCATCCAGGAAGGTAGACACGGAGGAAAATAATAAAAGAAAGATTGGAAGAAGCTCGCGAAGTAGAAGAAGAGACTTTGCAGACGCGAGAACGCACACGCTCGTGTACAATAAGAGAGTCTCCTCGAGGGCTATTCGCTCGACGTACGAAACTTACCCCACGGTCCAGGATCGAAATAAAAAGAGAAAAAAAGGAGGACGATGCCTCGAAGGAGGAATGCGCGCGATGCCGAAGGACCAGGAAGGAAGAGTAGAAGGAAGAGGGAGAAGGAAAAGGCACGGTGTCGAGGATGGTGGGAGAGGCAAGGAGAACGACCGCGGCGGAGGAGGAGAGGGGTGTCTTGAGGCCGACGCCCAGATCGATGCTCTCGTCTGAGGTTCCCGTAGGCGGAGGCTGTGCAGAATTCCCCGGCAGTAAGGACCTCCAAGGCCCTTCCAGCGTGCCCTTCCGCCTCCACCCCCCTCTCCTCGACCCTACTAGCATCGTCAACCTCGTTGCCTCCCCCCTCGCCACCCCACTCCGTCTCCGTCGTGGTCGTCGCCGAGCCGCCTTCCTTCCACCGCTGCCAGAGGAGAATTCCAGGGGTTGTCGGCGCGCTGCGACACGCGAAACAACGCGAACCCCCCCTCCGCTGCCCGTACGAAGCACCACGAGACGCTGGACGGATTCGTTTCTGATCCATCGATCGTGCGAAATCGTCGACGTTGCGCCGATGGACGCGTAAGATCGGACGGAAGGGTTGGAGTCTTCGATGGGAAGCTCGTCATCTTCGAAAGGCTTCGACCGATCGATGAGGTCGAACGTAGGACGACGAATTAGCGCAGGTGTGGATCGACCGCGTCGTAAGAAATTGGATTCGTTAATTAGATTCGGGAAGAACACGAGAGATAGCCGCACTCGCGAGAGCACCATAGGAAGCGCAACGATCTTAACACATGGCGAGAATTCTCGTCGTTTAGGCGCGTCGACGTTAACAATTGTGTAACGTGATATAGATATTCCGTACTAATTTTTCAGTTGCTTCTTCTTACTTATTATGAGCGGATAAAAATATTAATTTTTAAATAAGTTATGGAATTTTTTACTAAGGCTACGCACGTTCAAAGATCGAGGTTTAAAAATCCGTCGGAACAGAGGGTTACAAGGCGCATTTGAATACCCCGGTACGCGACGTGTTAATCTATCGGTTTGGTATTTCTCGAGCGATGTCCATACGCTCTGGGCTATTTATTTCATCGCGATGTCGCTTTTCATTTGATTTCGTTTTCTTTCGAGTTGACCACGCATTTTTGGCATGGAACCGGAAAATCGCTGTCTCTTTAAGTCAATAAGTTAAGTTAACGCATTGTTCAACGTGCTTCTAGAGTCCGCGCATTTTTTAGCGCCAGAAAGAAGCATTTGCACCAGAAATTACTAACAATCATTTTACTTTCCCTTGAGATGTCTTTGATATATTTGTGGCGTCGCGGAAAAAGCGGCTGGCTTCTGTTAGGAGGAAACACGGCGTACGGATATAATGTTTTGTTGCCTGCCCTCGGCCTAGGTGAAAATACAGCCGAACGCGAACCGACGAGAGACAGAAGAAAGGAGAACGTCGGAAGAGACGTAAACATCGGCGCGATCTACCGAGGGACAGTTAGATAGAAGCGAACGGTAGTGCTAAGAGTAACGTAATATATTAGAGAACAATTTCGAGCTACGATAAAAACCTAATCGTACGTACGGAGACCGCGAATTCTTTAGCTAAAGTCGTCCTTGCGCGTAATCCTTATCCTGGACATTGTGCGCCCACATATTCGATAGATCAACGAACAATAATCCATCCTGGCTTTCATTTTTTCTTTTTAATAAATTTCTATGAGATATTTTTCTACTTTTTTTTTACATATAATGTCCGACTTGAAAAGTGTTAGAAAGTTATTTTTATTAATAAAATGCGGTACGTTCACGACTCTTCTTTTTTATTATACATTTCTCGACATTTCGACGCATTTATTTCGCGACTCTACTGTCATAAGTTACTTCAGATCTTCGCTACGAGTCGTCGATATGCGCGTACGAGAAACCACTGCAGAGAGATATCTCGCAACCCGACAATTATATACGAGATATTTCGCGAGTCGTAATAACGCGTTAAAGACGATGTCTTCGATGATCGCTCGTTATCTTCGAAAGGCTCACGATCGACGTTTTTTGAAAGAGCAAAGACGACGTATTTAATATCCGGAAAAATATCGGGCCAAAGTAGAGCGGCTTTTTCCAAGGACTCGAGGGAACATCGAAGAGACTTTTTATCCACGAGAAACTCGCGGAATTTTGGCGAGATAGTGTCGACCTCCAGACACGCGCAGCGATTGTCGAATAATCGTCGACGACAGGACGACGCCTCGCTTTTGCCATTATAAGCGTAAACGTCGCGGCGCCTGAGAAAGCGCTTATAAACGTAGGATTTTACGATGGAGAACGAATTTACGAGAGAGACGGCTTCGAGCACGCGAACATCAAACGAGAACCGCGTTAATGTTCGATTTGAAAAGGCGAGGTCGAGGGTGGAAGAGGGACGAAACGAGAGAGGGAGGAGAAGGGCGCAAAAACTTCGATCGTATTTATCCAGACCTCGCGATGTGACGCGTCCGACGCGAGAAAATTATTAGGTATATTTCGTCGAACGGTAACGAGAAAAAGCGATGCCTTTTTCATAGGCGATACTCGACCACGTTAAATCTCTTTGCTTCCCGCGCTTTCGAGAGAAATTGCAGGAACGATGCGGTTTTGCCTGAACGAGAGCACACGATAAGCGGAAGTCGTTTCATTCCGCCGAGCGTAATTAACAATCCGAGCTGGCTCGATAAGGAGGGCAAAAGAGGAAGAAGAAAAAGAGGGCGAGGAGGGAAACGACGCGTCTCGCGCTTGCATGACTCGAATAAAAAAAAGGAAAAGAAAAAAGAGACAGAGAGAAAAGAGAAGCGTAATTTCCATATATTCGACGCTTGAAAAACGAAAACGCGATTTGTCCTCCTCGACTCGCACCTCGGGTCTCGTCTTTTTTTTTGGGGGGGTTGAAACGAACCGAGGAGAGTCGGCCGCCGGTGTATCGAGGATCGCGAAAGAGTGGAGCTCACTCGAAGCGTTTGCATTCGCAGGACGATCCATCGTGCCATTGACACGCGACACCAAGGGCTCCATTGTGCGACGTTACGCCCTTCGATGAAAAGAGACAGAAATACGTGCGTGCGTGCGTGCGTACGAGAGTCCACGATGCTTAAGGGCGCATCCGGCGAATGCCTTTATTCGCGGCCGCCCTCGGCACCCTTCTTCGCATACCACCGCCACCACACGGGGAACTTCTCCTCCTCCTCCTCTTGCGGTCGATGGCATTCGTCCGCCTGTCGTTGGCGTATTCCGTCTCCGTCTCCTCCGTCGTCGTCGTCGTCGTCGTCGTCGTCGTCTCGGTATTATTCGAGCACGCGCCATTGTGCGTCCAGGAAAAACAATGAGCGAAAGAAGCGCGCCAACACGAAATACTACGAGCGCGGGGTACGAAGTGCAGCTTCACGCGAGACGACGAGCACCACGAGATGTCCGCGTCGGTGGAAGCGCGTTTTTGTCGATCGATGAGCGATTTCAACGTCAGGGGGATTTCGATGCTGGATCGAGATTGGAAATAAAAATTACGCAGTCGTACAACGAATGGAAGAAGTTATAAGCGACTATAAAATTAGACGATTATGCATTATAAATATGCGATAATCGCGGGTTGTATCGGTCGCGACGATATCGTGTTATAAATATTTCGATCTATCGGGGTTTTTTTTTCGAATTGGTAAGCCGAGTAGAAATGGAGAACGTCGTGAAAATTCCGCGACTGATCCTTCGACGTGTCGAAATACGACGATAATTTCTTAACGCGTTACTTCGAATAATTAAACCGTGTTACGACATAATAGTCAAGACGACACCATAGTGGTAGCTGTAATTATCTCGTCTTTTTTCGTAAAAGTCGTCAATTATCGTTCGTTCCTCGACTAAGGCGATTTCATACTCGAGTTCGCCGTTGTCGCGACGATCAAAGGGGAAAGTTAAAATAGAATTTATTCGCGGTGGTTCGGTTCGTAGATAATATCGTCACGTTTTACTCGTCGCGTTGCTTTTCGACTTCAACGAAAATGTTAATGTCAACGCGTAACTATTAATTTTTTTTATTGACCCTTTTACGGACGGAACAGTTCGAAGTGAAACGTTTCGTGAAGCCGAGCCGCTATCGCGATAGTCATTTGAAATTGCCAATGCACGTTTCTGCATATACGCTATTATTATTCGTAGCACTACGAGGTGCTATTCCAACATTCTAGATTCTCCGTAGGATTAATAAAATATTTATCTGTCTTTTTTTGGATATTTTTATTGGCTCCTTTCTGCATGTATGTGTTCAGTGGTCGTATCGATGATTTACGCGTACACATATAGACGACGATAGTCCAAAAAGGGTCAATGTAGACGGGAGACGTGCCTTTGAAGCGTCATACGATCGATTCGAGGGTATCAACGTAAATCAACGATCTTAAATCGCGCAAGACGACGCTCCGTTTGGACCTCGATTTTAGAGGCACTCGTTTGCGTCAATTTTTGATGGAATTGATAGAAGAAGCCTTAAAAACCGATGCAAAGGGCATTAAGTTTCTCCACCTTTCTTTTATGGACTTGATCGCGTTGGCTCCCGAACGACTCCATTACGATCGCGAGAAACAAAAATGAAAGGCGAAGCCGCTATCTTTCCGAAAGCGTGGAACGAAACGCGCCAGCCATAAAAATAAAGATCTCGTCTCATCTCGCGCGGAGTGTTACTCCGTTAAGTGCCGCTCTGAAATTGGGTAATTTTCTCGCGGAAGCACCTATCGATATTTTCTCGAGTGTCGGTGAAACAAAAATACCTCGCCATCTTTAAACCGCTTCTAATTTCAGAAAACATTCTATTAACACGAATTTAAGCAACCGCCACATTTCGAATTCCTCCAAAATTTCCCAACATGACCGGCACCGTTGAAGATGCGCGTTTTGAGCCACGATTTCGAAGATTCCGACCGGACGATCGTTGAATCGATCGAACGATCGAGAGAGAAAGAGAGAGAGAGACCCATCGACGAGTTCGCGCGTACGCGATAATTTACCGCAGCTTCGTGGAAGTAGTTTCGTAATCGTTATCGCAGATTTTGCTCTGCCGAGCAATCATCAGGGTTGTTATTCTCACGGGATAAGGCCGTTCTTCGTGAACCGTGGGAAAACAATTAGTTCGACTCTCGAGCGGAGTTCATTGGCAACGTCGTGAAAAGTATTCGCTTTCAAAGGAAGAACGATGACGTCGACGCAACGTAGATTCGTACGGTAACGCGATTATCGATATCGACGAGTCTTTACTCTTCTCAAAATGGAACTCGGATATTATTATTAGGTTGTTCGAAAAGTAATTTCGTTTTTTTTTTCTTTACGAAAATGAAAGACGATGTTCTTATAATCCTTCGATAATACTTACAACGACAATCTAATATCTTAGAAAGAAAGGACAATTCGTTAGATCGTCGATTCCTAAAGGGACGCGGAAAAAGTGGACATACGAGCGAAGAAAAAAGATAAATCGTTTCTCTCTTTCGTACTTGCATCGACTGGTTTAACGTATCAAACGAAAACTCCTCGATGGAGTGTCACTTCCTCGCCTCTTGACCGATAGGCCATCGAAAGGATCCTCGTTCATTTTTCATCCGAGATTATACCCCGCATCGTACGCGGATGATTAATGACGCGCGCGCGTCAAAACGCATGGGGATGTTTTAAAGGCTCGTTAGACCCGGGAATTATGCTGGAATTCTCGCGTTTCTCGTGAAATCGCGAAATCGCAATCGAACGCCGCCTTACGACGAAATCGCGTGTTCCGAGGAAATCGAAAATTTCTAAGGGCGTGACGATGCAACGAAAATAAAAGCGACGACGAAGACGAAGGGTAAAAAATTGGTCGCGTTCGAGCTGCGCACAATTTGGAGTTCTATAACTACCTTGTTACGAAGCCACCTGTTCCGTCAGGCTGCCAACGACTCGAGACTCACCTGCAACAAAAGAGAGAAATATTATTAGTATCGATGTATTATACACAGACGTATAAAAAATACGACTGCGCGAAGCGGAAAATTCGTTCGAAGTCGGTGCGTTTCTCGACGCTCGAAAAAAAAAAATCGTACGTCGCCCAGTCGAGAAACGCGAGATTCGATAAAATTCGATAAAACTCAATTTTAATTAAATACAATTTAATTCCGTGGATACCGCTTTTCCTTTGTGGCTGAAAAAAATTATCTCCTCGATTCGACGGATCAAAACCACGAAGCGTAATTAAAAAACGTATTACGACATCGTCGCTCGAAGGCAAAACGCCTACGGCTTGTATCGCCGTCCGAAACAATCGTCGTTTCGTTCGACGTGCCGCGACAAACGAGTTACACGACAAAGAGAATCCGTACCTGCATCCATATCGAAACGCGGCTCTTCGTGCGTTTAAGGCCGGCGCGGTTCGTTCCCTCGAAAAAAAGTTAATTTCCTTGGTGGAAATTCTCTCGCGGCTCGTTCCGTCAGGGTTGAAAAGGTGATCGACGTCGTCTTCGTTTTTTCAAGCCGCGCACCGCCTTTATCAACGATAATTAAAATCTCGAAACCGCGAGTTCCGTCGTCGTAGCGGCCGCGTTTCCACTTTCAAATCGGAAGATCGCGAACGCATCCAACCGTCCGACCCGCAATTTTCCTCCCGAGATACTTCGGAGACGAATTAATTGTTGCTTTAGCATCGTTCGTCTCGAGGAAGACCAACGGAGCAATTGGAGTGTCTCCGGTGTCGCCTTCTTCCTACTTTCCTCCTTGTTTCGTTCGAATCGACCTCGCGTTTCTCGACTTTCTTCGAACGCGCCACTCGATCGTCGCTGCGATTATGACAATAGCCACCGACGCGATCGAGACGCGATAAGCGCCAATAACGCCCACCATCCACCGCAAACGAGAAGTCGCCATTCGAACGCCGCTCGCGTCGGAAATTGCTAGCGCAGCTTCCATTTGCGTTAACGGTTATATTATAACGATGGGAGAACGACACTTCCGTCGATAAACGGTCGACGGACCTTCCTTCCTATTCTGATCTCGTTTAACGTTGGCTCTGTCGATACGAAGCGTTTAATTATTCGTTTAACAGAGGAGGAGAAGAAGAGAAGGAAAAAAGAAGAAGTTCGAGGAGTGTCGAATTTAGCAAAAAACGGGTTAGATTTCGAGGAGGTTGGCGGTATTTTTGGACGTTGTTTGTAACGTCTTCGACGTGGAGTAAAGTAAAGATTTTTAAGAATCGAAGGAAAAGGAAAGCATGCGTCGAAAATCCGTCCGATAGCTTTCGACGAGCGAAAAGCGAGGACACAACGAGGATAACGACGCATTCGAAACTGACAGTAAAAATATGTACGTCGTATATGCGATCTCTCTTTACGAGGTAGATGCGTACCGTGTAAACGAAACAGCGGAAAAAGAGACTAGGGTTTACATATAATCGATCTTGTTTGAAACAGTGAGTTACGTTCTGGATAATACTCGATCGAACTCACGGATAAAAATCACTCCACGCGAAACGAAAGCGAACAATGTACGCGCGCATGCACGATAAAATAAAATATCGCATGTCGAGTTAAATAAGATCTCGTCTTTTGTAAACAGATACGAATTCTCGCTTTTCCGGCCAATTAAACGTTCGCGTAATCCAGCAATGCTATTTATTCGCGTTACACTCGTTAACGCTCAAATCGCAAATAAAAGAAAGGAAATTTAGACCAGCTGGAGTACAGACTGTCTATGTAAAAAAATATAAGCGATCGTCGCGCCTTAATGCGTCGGCTTAAAGAGACGGCGATGACTGTCCTAATTAATTAAAGACAAAATAATGTTAAATCTCTTCCGAGATAAGAAACATTTTTCAAAAGCAACATTTTGATGAAATAAATCGATACTCAGGGTAAAACCACTCGAAAAATATTAAGCCAATGGATTAAAGAAAAGGCGATTCGTCAACTGACAGACTTGGTCGTAGATTAGAGTTCCGTGCAATGCTATCTTTTGGCTGTCCTAATTAATTAAAGACAAGATAATGTCGAAAATCTCTTCCGAGATAAGAAATATTTTTCAAAAGCAACATTTTGATGAGATATATCGTTACTCAGTTGTAAGGCCATTCAAGAAATTCTAAGCCAATGGATTAAAGAGACGGCGATTAGTCAGCTGGTAGACACGGTCGTGGATGCGATGCTATCCTTCGACTGTCTCAATTAATTAACGAAATAAATCCGTGGTCAAATCTCTTCTCTGAAATAAGAGATATTAGTTCGAAAGCAAAGTTTCGATGAAATAAATCATTACCAAAAATGTAAGAACACTCGAGAAACACTAAGCCAATGCGTTACGTAAGTGTACAAATCTCTCCTCGTTGACGAAAATGAATAATTTCCCTAGCGATATTTCTATATTATCCTCCACGTTTTCCTGGCAGGAACAGGGGCGATAAAAATCGGAAAAAATGGAGAAAGAACCCTCGTAGTTCCGTCATCGCGCCTCTTTAAATCCACGACGAACCTTCGAACCGTCGCTGAGTACCGTTCGAGTAGGTCTATCCGATCGCTTAAAATCGCGCCTCTCCTCTCGTTAAAGCGCAGCGACGCGCCATTTCGTAAAACGCGCGCGTGCATCGCGCACAAAGTGCATCCATCGCGTTCGTGGCAACAAGATCCAGATATGTACCTGGACGACAACGTCTGACGAACACACCCAGAGGAATTTCCTGCTCGTCGTAATCGAGCAGAGGAGGAGGAGGAGGAGGAGGTGTAGAGGAGTACGATGACGCGTCCGCCGCTCGTAACGGTCGTCGGTTCGCGCGCGTATCGCGTTAATTCATCGTATCCATGAATCGAAACCGAGTCGGTATAACGCGAACCAGCCGGCACTGAATGAAGCTCCACGCGGTGGCACGCGGGCGTTCTCTCGCGTGTTAAGAGGCCAAGTCTTATCGACGCCACGCTGCGCAACATTTACGTTTACTCGCTTATCTCCACGTTGATTCTCCTCTCCTTTTTTCCCCCTCCCAGCATCGCTGTTCCTTTTTTCTCGTCTGCTTCTCTGTTTTTTTCTCCGTCTCTCTTTTCCCTCGTTTAACGAGACGAGTTTCGAACGATTAGCGAACGACATCGAACGCTTCGTCGAGACTGTTATTAGCGGTTTTATGCACGAGCGAAACGCCTTTTTTAACGATTCCGTAAAGAAGACGCCACGCGTAAAGGCGCGACCCCGTTTTTCAAGCGGAGTCCTCCTCGATGTCGCTACGATCGCTCGTCGTCGCTTTCCGTTTTTATCGAAGTTTCCGCAGCAGCAGCAGCAGCACGGAGGCCGACCGCGTACGCTTCGACGCGATACAAACGAGAATTCGTTGTTCCGTAATATAATTACTCACCGTGGTTTACCTCGTCGGTCTAATTAAAGCCGCTCGTCGCGCGAAGGCGCTCGTCATCGCTCGGATAACAAAAAAGGAATGAGCATTAAAAAAAAAAAAAAAGA
>JAITYT010001853.1:803527-815243 GCA_025433975.1 Liostenogaster flavolineata
AACGCGCCGTCTAAGTGGTATCCTTCCACTAAACAAAAATAGTCGCGTTCCCCCTCGTTCTAAATGCACTCTGGACGTTGACGATACCTCGAGCGGCATCGTCTCTGGCCATCGACGCGCCAGGTGCGCTCCGTTCTATCGATAACGACTCGACAAATTCCGAGCGCGACCGGAAACGACGCGCTCGGTCGTCCGAAGTTTCAAATTCCGCCACGAATTTTTATTTCCAGATCCGATCGGCGACGTTTATTTAAGAGCGACGGACAATTCGTACGACACCTGGCTTTTTAATCGACGAAAGATTCGATTCATCGGTATCCTCTTTGCCTCGTCTTTTTAAATGTTCTCAAAATTCCCGCGCCAACGACGAAATCGTCGGGTCTCCTACCTTCGTAGAACGCAGAAACTCGTTCTCCTGCTACTCCTTCCGACCGGTACTCGAAAAAATCGCGTACAGACGCGAGACGCGGGATTACGTAACGGTCTTTCGAACCGTCTGGGAAAAAGAAGAGGAGACTGGACGGTCTTTTTACGCGCGTTGCCGCAAAATCTACGACATAACGATAATAAAGTATCGTTCGGTTAAGTCGAGCCTCGTATTTTCGACGTTTCGAAAATACTCGAACACCGAACACCAAATCGAAGCATTACGTTTACGAGAATAAATATATCCGATTTAAGACGTTTAGTGCCAAGTTGCCTTTCGCGCAGTGTCGTTCCCACGTCACGTGCATGAAAAACGGTGACCGAAGTTTGATAGGTCTACAAAATATTCTTACTTCTCCTCCTTTTTTAACACTTATTACGTGCTAAAATAATTTTTAACATCGTTATTATGCCTATTATAACATAAATTATTGACAATTTTTCTGATAATCGCGAATATTCAAAGAAGGAAGAAAACAGACGGTCTATTTTGAATTAGTCTGCGTTCATACGCGATGGAAAATAATTTACAAAGTAATATGCTTCGCGAATTTGAGTAATAGCTCCTTCTTTTCCTGAAATAAAATTACAAACCTTACCCTACAAAATAATGGTTTACTTCTTGGCCACTCGGATACAAGTCGCCGAGATATAAATAAATAAATAAAAAAAAAGTTAAAATTTCGTCGAAGCATTCGATCGTGCGTCCTTCGAAAGTCGCCTCGTACGACGACGTATCGGCGTCGCTCTCGAAGACAAAGGCAGACTAACGAAGTAAGATAAAAGGATCGTTCGAAGGACCGCGATTCCACTTCCATCTCGTGCATGAGTGCAGCATGACAAGAGCCATATATACGCGTGTCACTGCACGCACTTTGGAAGAGCTTGGTTAGGGAGAGGAGAGGGGGACTCTCCTCAAGCTCGAGGCATGCAGGAGTGCCGATTTAAAGAGACGTTCTCTCTTTTTGGACATCTTCTTCCCTTTTACGGGACAATTTTGACTTTCTCTTCTCTTGGGTTCGAACTGATCGAGAATCGTACGCTCATTTGGGTGCGGGTCGAGGTGGGGACTGCGAGTGTTGGTCGAGCCGAGATAAATCACGAGCGAGATCAAACCTACCTCCAGCACAGATAACATATTGGAGGAGGTCCATATCGTCGTACCAATGCGGCTCTTTTACCGTGCGAGGAAGCGACCGATGCGAAACACGCGTCAATATTGCAGGGAAAATTGCCGTGATGTCCCTGAATGAAGCGCGCATCGATTCGAGAAAATGCTCGCAAAGAACCTCGAGAGGAGTCTTTCCGTATATTCTGCGGAAAGGAAGGAAGTCTATCCTTCTCTTTCAAGCATTGTTCTACATAGAAAAATCGTATCGACGAGAACGAGAAAAAAAATGAAAAAAAAATTTTTTTTAATTTCTTTTTTAACCCTTTAACCTACGATTTAGGTTCCAACAGGATCCAAACGTGATATTTACGTTCTATTTACATTCGGCTCAACCATTGTACCAAGGGCCATGACTCGTGATAATCAGTTTTTACCCGAATACAAGATTACGTGTCTCGCACGTAGTCGTAGGTTAAGGGGTTAATAACAAAAAATGTTTCGTTAAAAACGATAAAGAGAGAAAAAGGAAGGAAGGAAGGAAGGAAGGAAGGAAGTCATCTTCCTCTTTAAAGAGAAAAAAAAATTGAATAGAAAATTTTTTAAATTTCTTTTTTAACCCCTTAACCTACGATTTAGGTTTCAACAGGATCCAAACGTGATATTTACGTTCTATTTACATTTGGCCCAACCATTGTATCAGGGGCCGTAATGGCCGTGATAATCAGTTTTCGTCCGAATACGAGACTACGCGTCTCGCACGTAGTTGTAAGTTAAGGGGTTAATAAAAATGTTTCTTCGGTTAAAAACGATAAAGAGAAAGGAAGGAAGGAACGAGCGAATCGATTCGATCGGACCACTCACCTTGGACAGTTTCTCTCCCTCGTGATGCGGCAGCAACGTCCTCAGCGACTGGAAACCGGCGTTAATGCTCTGCATGCGACGCCGTTCGTTACTGTTGGCGATTTCTCGCCGCATTCGCTTCTCCTGCTCCATGTGGCTGCGCGGCGTAACACGGCCGACGTTGCTGGCACCGTTTCCGTTGCTCACTGCAACGTTCTGTCCAGCAACACGCCGGGCGATCGTCACCGCGTTGCTCTTCGTTTGCTGCTGGTGATGCTGCTGCTGCTGCTGCTGCTCCGACGTATCGACGGCCTCGACGACCGCTGCGACACTGGTCGTCACCGAGCTATCGTCCACCGTCTCGACGCTGCTGAAACATCGAAGGGGACGTCTCTTAACGTTTCGTTCCTCCGACGAGCGATTTTCGCTCAAGCGGTCGTGATATCAAAGGGACGCGCCGAAATTGAGTTCGATCGAGATTCCAGACTCGATTGAGTTCTCGAGAGTGACGTAAGACCGGTCGCGAGCTGATGGGTGGTCACCAGCTGCGATCGTATTCTTTGTAATTAAATATCGATGCGATAGCGACACTAACACTTTTCCGAGCGCACATTTATCGTATCGCCGTTAGATTGGCGCCGGTGAGTCTCACGCAGGTTCTACTAATTTTTGTAGAATTTTAATAGTAACGTAAGAAGATCTGGTAAATTGGGAAAGGTAAATTCCTCCAAAAATAGCGCCTATATGTATTCTTGTGAAAATTTTGTAACGATAAAATAGCATTGGCGAAGAGAAGTCACGCGTACGTGACAGCGGCCGACGAAATATTAAAATAAAAGTTTGCCATGTCGTAAGTTCAATTATTTGTGGAATAGTGAGAAAGTAAAAATGGAAACGGTGGTATTGCCAGCTGCGATCGATGCGCTACCCGGTCGGAAGTTGGAAAATCATCGCTGATTTTGTAATCGATTCTAATTAACGTCTGGATCGCGAGCGGCGCTTATTGATAAATATTTGATTAATTTTATGGAAAATCTGGTACGTTGGAAATTTCAAACGACTATCGCGACAACGGCTTGTTTGGCCCCACGAAACGCTTGGCTTCGAGCCGTCCCGTCCGCAAAGGGTTTAACCCTTTCACCACGAGCGTCCTGTCCACCGTGACACTGAAGACGTGGATTACGTTGAAAACGTGTACCATTTTCCACGATACCAAACAGCCGGATTAACGCCTTGGTATTGAATTAGCAAGAAGGTAATTTTGGTCTCTTTATTAGGGACATTTTTTACGGGTGAATTACAGTCACTCGTCGCGTCGAAGAAGCGAATTTTCGATCGAATGGAGTAACCGCGACAACCTACCTGCCACGAAGTCGGACGCCGACGTCGTCGTCTTCGTGAACTAACGCGCACGCGGCTCGAGGAAAAATGGAGGCAAAACGCGAACGAATTGAAGGCAGGAGGCAAAGCGATAAGGGTTGAAAGGATTTCGCGTGAAAGCGACACCGCTCTTCCCCTTTGAGCGAGCACTAGTCGCGGAGGAGAGGCGCTCGTCGATCCACCGACGGATATTTTTACTTTGTACGAGCGGCGCGATAAACGCTCGTGGCCATCTCTCAAAAATGTATTTTGGCGTTGCTATCAAAGCGATAGCTCGAATCAAAGCGACGAGGCGGAAACGTCTCTCTCTCTCTCTTTCTCTCTTTCTCTGCGAAAAGAAGGGAGAGAAGGAACACCGAGGTTCTCCCTTCCGACGATTTCGCGTCTCGGCGTCCGATTTACCACGTGCGCGCGGCGAAAGAGCGAGAGGGCGACGACGGAGGACAAAAAGAGTCACCACCTACGTCTGTCTACTTTCGAGGGCTTTTAAGAAAATTGAAAGCGACGGGAGAGTCGTTTGTTTCGCCGACACGAAGAAGCGCTCGTGTATGACTTATCGACGATCGCGATCGATCCATCTGGTCTCCCCCTTTTCTGCCTTCTATTTGGTTGTTCGGTAAGTCTCCGCCGATAAAAAAAAATGTTATATATACATTCACTAGCTTAACCCTTTTAGTGGCAAGTATTTTACGGAGTACATGCGAATAATGCCACGGACCGATTTGATATGCGCGCCCTTATATGAATAGCCTTTATAAGGGACAAAACACCGATTTCTGGAGGACAATTTTACTATTTATTCTTCTTGTTGAGAAATAGGGAGGACCGTGGATCTCTTTTATTTCTTTTATTCCCTTTTATTCGTACTATGACCTCTTTACCCTTTTAGCCCCTTCCTAAGCTATTCTCAATCAACGATTGACTCCGTCGGGGTCACCGATTGTGGTGTCATACCTTACTGATGGAAAAGAGAAGGACTGTGTTGGAGGCGCGATACGCCTTCCAAACTCTTCTAGAGTATTACAACTTCTCATGTGTAACTTTCCGTGTCTCTTTGAACGTATATCCACCACTAACGCTTTGCCGACCGCTGTCACGTACGCGAGACTTTCTTTTACAGGAATACATATACATATTGATGCTATTTTTAGAGAAACAATTGCTTGCACTCTTCCTCCCTTCCCAATTTACCAGGATCGTCTTTCGTTAAAATCTCGCGTTACTACTAAAATTCTTCTAAAATCAGTAGAATGCGTGACACTGCGATAAACGCGATAAATGCGGCCATCGAAGTGATAACAAGAGCAAAATACTTCGCAAAACGGATAACACCAACCGAATCAGCGATCGACGAAGTCAGCGAAGGCCAATTTAGCGCGAAACTAAAATCTAAATTGTTTTCGATGCTTTAAATAAATGAGAGAAAAAGACAAAAAAAAATTATTCAAGCGCGAAATTCGGCACGACTGGAAGAAGGAAGAAGCGTGGGAGAGGAAAGAGAGGGAAAACTGGAAGGAAGCAGAAATACGTGGTCGACGACTCGAGGCGAGGCGATGCGCGGATGGCGCACGCGTGTCCGCCTATCGACATTGGCCTTGCCGACATTCCCACGCGAGCGAATTCGCTCTATGAATCATTAAGGACGGACAGATCGAACGCATCGCGGCACGCGTTTCGATCGAATCGACGGCGTCGTTAGCGCGTACGCATTCCGTTTTCCACACCTCGTGGCTGCGAGCTACGCGAGAATTTTATGCGCATCGTCGGCGTTAGACCGTGCCTCGTAACGATAACGGTAAAATCGATGCGGCTCCGTAACTGATTAAGGATCAGCTGTGACCGTGACGTCGTCGTCGTTGTGGCGGCTCGTAAAAGCCGCGAATTTGTCGATCGTGCGACAGATTTTTTTCGATAGATACGAAATAACGCGTTGCGTCGATCGTTTAACGCGTTCGCATATGCGTCCTAAATCGGCAGCTTGTCTTACCGTGCTCGTAATTACGTCGTCGAGTTCCTCGGCTGTACGTGGAACATTCTAAACGAAAGTTCGAAATCGCTCGTTTAACCGGATATATTCCTTGTAGTATTAACCAGTTGATCTTATTTTTCTCCTTAATTTTATTAACAAAAACAAAGCTGCGATTAGATACGCGTGTACCACCAGTGGTACACTCCCCGCGTCAGTGCTAAATTGACAGAGCTAAGAATGGATGGAGAAACGAAACGTAGATTGGAGCAAGAGGTTATCGATTGTTCGTAATTTATTTAAATATGTCCATGGAATTTGGTGGATTTTTGTATACGAAGAAAAATTATTACCGGATCGCAATGGCGGATTTGGGATCTTTGATTTACACCGCTAAGTTTTCGTTACAATTACACGCTCAACCGGGTCTCTACGCCACGTTATGTCTCTTTCGTTTTTCTTTGATTTTCCTCCGAATTTTTAATACAGAGACAGATACGCGTTAATCTTTCACGATCCAAACGTATATACGATAAAAACGTTCAAATTGGGCTAACTTTATCTATAGATTATGCAACGTTTCGAAGATAAAATATCGTTTTGTCATAAATATTATCGATTCGTGGCTCGAACGTACAACGATATCTCCTCAATGGCCTGAAGATTTTCCGCGCGGCATCGCCGGAGGAACTTTCTCTCGGGTCAATTTGTACGCGATAAACAACTCGTAAAAAATCGTAGCAAGTCGATCGTACTTCCCGAGTTCTTTGAATAGAGTTTGACGGAATCACGTTGAATCTCGGGAGAAGCATCCTTTGATATATAACTGTATGCGATAACGAACTATGCGCTCCAGCCTCTCGTCTCGTCTAGTCAGTGACGCCCGAAATATTCCACGAGCAACGCTTGTTTCGTATAACTCTTTGCGGCACAGGATTTCAGATAAAAAACAGACCCATGTTGCACCAGGAATTTTATCGGTTTTAAATGAAACAAAATTGGTATATTTTTATTAATAAAGGTATAACATAATGTAAAAATATGAAACTGGGGAAAAAATGTTAGTGCAACAAACCTTCCGCTTGTAACAATTGGTGAACCGGTAATGGCGTGTTGAACGTTGCCAATACAAGTGAATACATTTGTAACATCGCTTGAAGACATTACCAACTGCTTTACGTAAATAAGACGAAGGCTTCGACATTTTTCCTCGGCGTAGCTTTTTACGAAATTACATTTACGTATTTGTCGCGATTTTCTTACGACTACGCGATTAAGCTTCGAATTCACGAAGAACGGGATAAAAGATCAATCATCCGCGAAATTTAACGTTACCGAGGTCATAACCGAGTAAAATAATATTCGGTTATTCGATTTGAAAGAACTTCGTTTTCAGCGGATGGTACCGAAGAGATGAATATCGTAAAATTGACGAAAAGTATTAATCCGATCGCTAGAAACACAGTGTACGCCTACGAGATACGTAGAAACTTTAGTGAGTAGATGGATCGAAGAAATATCTAATCTTATCTGAAGATCTAGGAAAAGGCGTAATGAGATAAGAAAAAGAGGCGATGTCATGAGACCTCTTAGTTATCTCGGTACAAAAAGTTAAAAATACTCTAGGAAGTTGTAGGAGATCGGTGAGAAAATTTGTCGTAAACAATCGTTTTTCCGAGAAAATAGATTTTTCACTCCATTAACCGTACGTGCTGATGCATTCGTTCTACCTTCGATTTAAACTCAAACAATTTTTATACCGAAGTCAAACGGACAGCGATTAGAAATTTTACGAAAGAACGAGTAAAATTTATCGAGCTCGGTTACGATAAAATCATATTTAAAATCCTTCCTTTTGAGCCTCGACTTCAGGCTTCCGTGGCAAAATTGCATCCTCGTTGCATTAAAAATTGCAGCGAACTTTAAACTTAATCGACTATGCGTAACGACGATTTACGAAATACACGTAGTTTCAAAGAAATAAATGGTCGAGCTCAACGAGAGAACTGAATAATGCAGTAGCAGTGGCCTCGAACTTTAACCGTTCAACGAGCATTTGACAAGTATACTGCCAATAAAACGATACGAATTGGAGCAATTTTCACGCGTTCTTTACAGTTAATCGTTGATTCGACGAACTTATTCATAATATATACAGCATTATGTGTACAGCCTTGAAGAAAATCGAGAAATGCGGGAAAATCCAATATTTGGATTTTCATCGCACTTAGAAGCTCGAACATCGTTGATTTTTAGCACGATTAATCGCGAATTCGGACATAGACGAAAATCGTTCGACCAATTCGATGTTCGACAGAATCGCGTCAACGCGCTCTACATCGTTTCGTTCGTGACTCATTTTTAACGGACCCTTCGACTACGACGCGAAAAACCATCGACACCCTTCCTACTCTTCTAGTCGACCCATACGGCGGTCGAATGAATTTCGTTCCGGTTCGAACGATCGAGTTGATCACCGATCTAAGCTCTAACTAATTTTCAGCTATTCCATCAAAATCGTAATCTATCGGAGTACGAAAGATGGTCTTTGGACCAACTTTGGCTATTAAAAGAAAGGAAATACAATACTTCGCTGAACTTGGCACGATTCAAAGTTTAAGGACTCTCGGTGTACTCGTCGATTACAGAAAATTGGACGCTTTTAAAATATTTGACAAGAGCGCATTTCTTAAAACAATAAATTTATTATCGAGTTATCCAACTCGAACTATATCAATGTTTCTCGAGCTTGTAACGCGGTTCGTCAAACTCGTGAGACTCGCGTGTATCTCGATGTCGAGATTATAATATAAATTCGATGCGATAAAAGCTCAAAGTTCTACCGATGCCACGATAGTGCTGGTGGCGGTGGTGGTGGTAATGTGAAAACGAGCTAGCGACTGGGGAAAAGCGTCGAACTAGTATTAACCCGGTCACGATCACTGCGTTTCTCTGGTAACACGTGCCACGACAAAACTAGAATTCCACGTGGCATTCTCTCTCTCTCTCTCTCTCTCTCTCTCTCTCTCCTCTCATCGAGCGGTTATATTAGATCAGCTGGTACGCCGGCGGCCGGCCGGCTGGCAGGATAGGATGCCGTGACGTCAACTCGTTCGTCGAATATACCGGCTGAGCTCGACCAGATCAATTCTGGAGAAATAGGTCGGTGGTAGCAAAACGGTCACACCTCGATGCTGCCAATCCGCTAGTCTTATCCGCCAATTTGGACAGCGATGTCCCACCTACGGTCTCTGAAAGATCGGTTATCGAGTAGAGGTAGCCTCGAACTCTTCTATCCTATCCTAAAAGATCCGATCTTTCACTAGAGGAAGACCAAAAAGTCGAAGTTCGCTCTAGGTATGGAAGAAACGTCTTGGCATTGGGTTTGGCTTCGAAGACGATTTCATTAGCTCGAGTTCGTGCGAATCGGAAGAAAAATAATATCTCCAGTCTTTTTAAAACACTGCTTTTATCTCACGGCTCGGAAGGACGTCTTGTCGATTCGAAAAAGTAACTAGAAGCAAAGGTAGGACAAAGGACAGCTTCGAGAAGCGATCTGCGTTTGTTTTTTATTCTCTCGCTAATAATAGTGTATCTCGGCATACTATTTGTTTCTGGTTATTGGCGAGGTGTTATTTCATCCGAAACGATTCAATGGAATACGAACGTGAATTTTGTAGGGAAGAACGTGGACGGGATCAACCGTGAAAAAAGGAATGAAAGGCGAAGTAAAAGTTACTCGAGTCATACGTACATACGTGAGTCGTGAATAAATTTGAATACATCGCGTCGCCTTATTTTTGCATAGACGTCGTAAACATCGTTCACAGATACATTTTAATAGGCGTAAATATTACACGTAACAAAGTCGAAATACTTTGTAGCGCCACGATAAAGGCGAATTGTTAAGCTAATTTTTAGAGTCGATATGCGCAACCGCGCTTCGTAACTCCGTGAAAAGTCGATTAATCATTTCTTAACGATAACTTAGGTTACTGTGCTTCAGCAGCTACGCGAGCGAAGTGTATTATACAAACTTTGAAAAACTTTGGAGAATGCAAGTGTGCTCATCGAATGGAGGATATTCAGATAATAAAGACTTTCTTTCGGTGGAACTTTGAAGCGCTCAAGTTTTCTCTTTCCCTTAGAACACCGCACGAACGACTAGTACTCGACAAACTCTCGAAGTAATTACATCCAAATCAGGCGCGTTAACTTTCAATGATTTCAAGGATCGTTCAAGTTTCTTTCCCTTGTAAACGAAAAGACGTCGGACGAGGAGAAACGTCAGCAAGAGTTTAAGCACAGAGAAATCAATTCGCGGTACGTCTTAACGATAGATCAAACGATAACGAGTCGCGACACACTCCATTGCGTCCATCCGAAACGCATCATTAGCGGATCTCGACGTATCATCGTCTCGTATACGATCGAAACGCGTACAAGATTTAACGAAGACCGGAGAGCGTTAGAACTCCGACATCAGGATCAAATTCTCTACGACCGCGCTCGTCGTCATCGGAACTTCGCAGATTCGCTCGAAATCAACGTAAAGTAGTATTCGATCGAGTGGTGTGTACCACCGGTGGTGCAAATGGATCTAAATCGCATCTTCTTTTTCGATAAAAAATTAGAGAAGACGTTTAATCGATTGGACGATAAAATACGTCCACGTAGGTACGTACGATAAATTCTCCGATCGATCGAGAAGTAGAAAATATCCACGCGAACGATATTGAAAAAATGAGAAAATCGTGCTACTCGCGAAAAATGTCATCGGTCTTGAATCGATGGGAATTCTTCAAAAAAGACGTCGTTGAATGAATAAATGAATAGCTTCGGAAAAATCGGGAAAATAAAATTTGCAAACGAAACTTACTCCGACATATACAAACGTTCCGAAATGATCTCCATAAGACATTCTTGACGGGAAGCTTTCACCCAAATCCTAAAAGTCACGCGTATTCGTCGCGGCGTGGAGCAGCGAGGACACCGATTTTTGTCTCGTTGATACACCTTTCACGTAGGTCGCGTACGCGTGTATTTCCAGGCTGCACCGAGGCACGCAGTCACTCGTCGTCGTCGTCGTAACCTCGAGTTCTTTCGTAGCTACGTTCGCTGCTATTCCTCACGGAACACGCCACGACGACGACATACGGACGCGGGACGCGTAACATCTATAGATACTCCTCCGTACACGCGGTCGGTCGCGTCGCTCTCGGTCGGCTCGCGTGAGTCACCAACAGCTGATGGCTGGCGCCACTCAGCTGGTTGTTACCGGTATGCCGGCCTGCTGTTGCCTTAGCTCGAGGAACCTCTCTCGCTCTGGTGGTGCGCTTCTATTGCCGCGGCTGCTGGTGCCGCTGGTGCTATCTCTGGCAGCGTATCAGCCGCTGCCTCTTGCGCTATAGGAAACGTACCGAAGGAGGAGAAGGAGGATGCTTCTAGACGAGGTCAACGAGCGAGAGAAGGAGAGCGAGCTACGACGAAAAAAGAAGACGAAGATCCACGTCGAAGACGATGGACGTCCATTACCATCATCACGAGAAGGAAAAAGGGGAGGAGAGGAGGAAGAACGGAGCGTGGAAGAAGGAAAACGGCGGCGGCAGTCGAGACGACCTCGACCGTTCGCCTGCGAGACGGGCAACGACGTTTAACCGCGAGATATCGAACGAGCGTATTCGCATCGGCTATGTCCGGGTAAACGGAGAAAATTGAGCGCCGTTGAGTTATGCGAGGATAGAAGGTACGATTTAGCATGGCAAGAGAAAAGAGCCGGCCGAGCCAAAGTATGCGAAACGAATGGAAAAGACGATGAAGGTAATAACCGAATGTATAAATATCAGCGATATTAGAGAATGTTGGTATTAATAGTGGTTGTTCTAAAATAAGCGCGGGATTTACGCTTTGGCTTTACAACGAGGCGTATGGTAGGAACTTACGCGTGTGTACGAAGGAAATATTGGTTTTTTAATTTTTTTTTTTTTTTTTTT
>JAITYT010001853.1:815332-827027 GCA_025433975.1 Liostenogaster flavolineata
TTTTTATCACGCTCGTTGATACGAGATGCGTCGGTATTGCGTTAAATTCATCGTGTTAACGTCTTTGCGATTGATTACGCAACATCGCGTTTTCACAGATCCGACAATTATGTAATAATAAATATACAACGTACGTAACGCCGTTTAGCCATCAGGGATCAAAGTTACGTAACGATTCGAGACACTGTTAAGCGATTTTTAGTTGCTTCGGCCAAACGAGTTTAGCTGTTGGACGCGATTCTAAGTTTTGGGTGAGACTAGAGTAACCGATCGCAAAGACGTTAATATTAATTCTGTGCATCAGTGTCACTGCGAAAAAATCATTTTCCGCTCAGTGGGTTGTTTTACGTATTAGCCTTTAAAAAAATGATTCTTTTTTAATTTTTCGTACGAATCTTAAAGTCTTCTTGTCGAGTTTTCGATAAACTTGTTTCTCTTCCTCTTTATTTCGACAGAGATTTTTGAATCCTACTTGCAGCGGCGCTTTCCTATCCTTTGCCGCGTTCGTTTCCACGAGTTGCCTTCCGTTCGATCGCGCCAAAGAGTCGCAAGTTCAGCCAAACAGGCAATACCTCGACGTTTATCGCGCTATTAACTCGAATACCTCTCGAAGATAACGATGTAATGAGTAAAAAGACTGGTTATTACGTAACGATCGATCGGACGCGAACGTTATAGTCCGCGAAACTCGCTGATCAAATTGCAAAATGTAATACGCGCGAACGATTCCATCGATAAATTTGACATCGTAATTGCGACGCAACGATTAATAATCCACGATGATAGTACGAAAGCGAAAGATAATGAACCGCGATCGATACGATCGACGAGAGTTCCGAACGGAGAGACGTTTACTCATTTTTAGCTCACCATGAAAGCGGTAATAAATGAAGGGAAACAACGAAATAACCCATATCTTAATGGTACAGTGACGGTACGACGAGAAGAACTTGGTCTTTACGACACCGAGTTGTTTACAAGTGTCATCCGTTACGTTGGATAAGATGGACGAATTTTACGACGAACGATTAAACACCGGATAGCAGTCAACGTGAATCTTGACCATAAAATACGAGTCATTGCGAGGAACTACGAGAGGCAAACGGAGATGGACGAATGAAAAAAAAAAAAATAGGGAAACTCTCGATCGGCCGTTCTTATTTACGACGACGTATGCATCGACGACGCGAGAAGAAGCACGCGCGGAACCGCCTAATTTTACCTCTGACCTAGCCCAAAACAATGCGTTCAAGCGAAAACCGCTGGCGGTAAAAATTCCAGCGAGTCACCCTATATAATGGCTCAAGGCCACATTCGCCAAGCTCGACCAAACCGAACTACGAGTCTTCCTTTCCCTCTCTTTCTCTCGGTCTCTCGGCGATTCTCCCTCTTTCTCCATCCATCGGCAACTCGCTCGTCTGCACCAGGGGCTGACTGGCTTCACGACGTCCCTTGGTCCGCGCCCTTGCATACGCGCGCATTTGTGCCACGGATTTACGTTGGGGTCCGAACACCCTCTCTATTCATCCATCCGTCCGTTCGTTCTCGTTCGCGCGAGCATCCTTCGAAATATCCGCGACAGAATCTTCGAAATTCATCGTAAACTCGCGTTTACCTTTCGTCGTAGCCACTCAAGACATTTCGAACGAACGAAACTCCACTTTTAACGAATCAAGTGGACGATTATACGTTCCACCGTATTTCCACCGTGTTTTCCGAGACTTTTTAGTTCGTTTCGAAATGGGCTGTCGTTAGTTGTTAGTCTTTATCACGGAGCTATAGATAAACATAGACTGCGCGTAGCAACCTATCAAAAACAGCTGACGGCATGCGAAACCCCTGCTTTTGGCCGAACGATAAGGGATAAGAGAACAAATGGTAAACAAAAGAAAGAATCTCGATGGAAAGTTCGCAAACGATGCTCGGCGGTTCCATGAGATCAAAATCTATTCTTTCGATGCGTTTAACAAGGACGATATTACGCTCGTCGCATCGCATCAACGACGTTCGATCGAACACATCGAATCGAACTGGATTCAAAATATCGTCGTCGTCTTTCCCTTCCTTCCTTCCTTCCTTCCTTCTTCCCAATATTTTCTTCCTCTTATCGTGGACTTCCGACTCGAGAGCAGGATGGAAGGAAGACATTCTACGAACCACGTGGCTCCAAGGAGGAAAAACAAGGGTGACGCGGTAGAGGTACGGAATGGAGGGCAACGGTAACATCTGGCGGGGAATTCTACAAACGAAGCTGTCAGCGGCAGATGTTAACGGGATCAGAGCCCTGGCTCCTATCGGAAACGAACACGATAGACCGCGACATTTCCACGTTCCGGATTCTCCAGTCGGTTGCTTGATTGGTTGATCGGTCGGCTGGTCGGCTAACTCGCGATTAGCCCCAACCGGATCGAGAGAACGGGAAAATCGTCGTTTCGTCGTTATCCGGTGACTATCGCGTCCATCGTGGTAATTTTGACAGTCAGCAATTGGAGCCCCGTTTTTCGTTCCAACTCGAATGACTCGCCTAACAACTCGCACGACAGCTTTAAACCACGATTTTTCGCTGCAATTAACAGAACGGACTTAATGATACGCTACGACGCTGATGTTTTTGTGACGTTATTGACTCATCGATGAAAGTACGTACGAAGAATGGAGGGACTACCGTGACGTTTGCGTTAACTGACGATTCGTTAATCTTATCGACTCATTCCAATGAAATGTTACAGCTGTGAGGACTTCCAGAAAGAGAGGGCAAGAGGAAGGGAGGAAACGAAAGAGATAGAAAAAGCGAACAAGTAGGATTTCCTAGCGTGTATGACGAATACGATCGAGATCACGCATAGAATACAAAGATTTTATGCACCGTTCGCGTTATATTTATAACTGACATTTGAGTAACTTTATTTGGCTGCTGAAACGTGCATATGAGTCCCGCATGACGGATCGCGCACGCAAGTCGAACGTGTTCGATGATCGCTTTTTTATAGATCGCTTTCACGACGAGTGATCGATAGGGGGAAACTCGTTTTGGAAGTCTCGAGGAATGACGCGAAACGATGAATTGACCAATTGGTCGGTGCTAAAAGATTCCGATCGTATTCACATCGATAAAGACTCATCGAAAGACCAATTACGACGGCTACATCGATGTTTCACAGTCTCCTGAAATGAAGCATAAACGTGTACGCGAGAAACTTTCCCCATTTATTCCTATACATCCGATGGAACAAACAAGTAAAACATTTTTCGCACGGCAATTACGCGATATCCCGAAGCAAGGTTAAAGCATTGAAATAAAGTGAATGACGAGAATGTATTTAAAATTGATATATTGTACGTTCGTGCATTTGTATGTTTCTTGATAACGATCGAGTTTTGACGTTTGCAATTTTATAACACGTATGCGTCACCGTTTCGACGTAGCGGCATACCCCTGCGTAGTAAAAGAATATGTCGTCTATTTCGTTGCGACTGGAATGTTGACTCTCGCGTGAATGCGTTTATTTTCAAATTCGAACGTTTCGAAAGTTCGTTTGAACGTCACGGATCGCGAGTTCGATGTGTTGGTCTGGTGGAAAATCGTCTTTACGACGCAGAAACGTGCATCGTTCGACGTGCTTCCGCGCGGAAAGTTGCCCATAGAAGAGACGGATCGCGACGAGAGAAAGTAGACAAAGTTGCTTGCAAACGGACGATACGGTTGGACGGAACGCAAAGGGGGGAGGCTCTCTGGAAATTCGCACGTGTCGGACAGAAGCCGCGTCCAAACTCTCGGGGCAAACGGCGAAAGACGAACAAGTACGAGAATGGGAATGAGATTTGGAACGGCAGAGCATATATTTAGCAGTGTGACGTAAGGCGCAGCCCAACGGGCGCCACGTCGGGTCGTCGTCGTCGTCGTCGTCGTCGTTAGCATCGTCAGGCATCAACGTCAACGTCGTTGTCTACGAGCACCTTTCCTTGCTCTTCGCGTCTTCTAAACTTATTCGCGAGCGAGTTACCACCACCGCGATAAAATCGCACGATGTACGACGCGAGCTCGACCCGCTCTCCAACGGCGGAAGTTTATGCAAATTCGCGGCGGTCTAATACGCGAGCGGACACCCCGATCTACCAAGACGTGCTTCGAATAGTCGAAAAAACGATCCACCTATGTTCGACCACCTACCGAACGAAGCTACTTCGTTATTCTACCGGCAGTCCTTGCGCTCGTACTTCGACCCGGCCGACTCGTTGTACGCGCGATTCCTTCGCGTTCAATTAAAGTCGCATTTTTCACGGTTGCATTTTCATGCATTTCCATGCATTTTCAAGCGCATCGCGGTTCAAACGGGGCCTTCTCGTCGACTCTGCTCCGTTATTCGACGAGATTGGGACGACCTTTTTTTCCTTTTTGCGACGTCTTTTCGCGTAGCTCTCGTCGAAAATGGAACTTCCGTTAAACTAGTAATGCACGTACTTTCATTTACAATCTTGCATATTCTGGATACGTTCGATGCATATTCAACGCGTATATACATATCTCGCACGTTTTTAGCGCGTCGACTTCCGTTCGACGCTCGTATCGCTTTGTTCGTAGAATACACCCACGAAGCATTTCGTTTCTCACTGGTGCTGCATACGCGCGACAGCCATTGTACGCCTTTCGCTCTACCGATGCGCTCCTTACATCGAGAGCGCTACGTTATCCAAGACGGATCCAGAAAACGATCGATACAAAGATTCACGAACGTCCGGCAGAAACGATTTATTACGTGAGTTTTAAATTTATCCTCGTCGATAAAAATAAATAATCGACGAGTACGGAATCATTGATAAAATACTAAGTAATAAATTCGCACGAAAGCCCTCTTTTCGTTGCAAAAATAGATCGAAATTATTCCTCGACAACTCGACGTATCGTCGTAAAAACGAGTGATCGAACAGCGAAGGACCGCGGATACTTCTCTGTCTAAGGAAAAACGATATTAAAAAGTGATTTAACGTGAGGTAGAAATTAGAATTGATTATAGACAACGCACCCGGCCATCCGGTCTTAAAACATCCAAACGTGTAATTTTCTTTTCTGCCGCCTAATACTACATTCCATGATACAACCATTACACTCTAGCACGAAAACTCATGCTTTATTGTATTATTTTTCTTAATTTCTTAGTACTGAAACCAATCCTCTATTTTTCGATAGATGCAATATGTTACAGTATATTATTATTTTTTACAGGTGCTCTTTGGGAACGTATCTATCGTGTAAGAAGAGAATTAAGCGTATTCACTCTGGAGACAATTATATATCGAGAGAAACGCTCTCATCGACTCGTGCCACGCCTACGTGCTATCCTCTCGACCCTGTTTCGAGCTTCCGCGGTCGAGGATAAAGAGACAACGACGATGATCCTGACTTTCCACTTGAAAGTACACACGAGGCGACGACTGTCGTCGCCGTCGTAGTCGTCGTCATTCTGGTTGCACGTACTCGAGAGAGACCACGCGACTGGAAACAGGGGAGGCTCGTCGTCGCGCATGCATACGTCACGGCTATTTCACCGAGTCGCACCTGCGACGAAAACGATGACAATTTATATCGATGACGACTGGAATGTAGAGACGCGCTGAAGCGCGAAACTGCGCCGGTTGGCTGACTGGCTGGCTAACTGGCCGATTGGCCGGCCGGCTGGTCAGCTGTTGAGCTTTTTAACGAGAGGCCGAGCTCTCCACAATGAGCCTCGCTAGGAATTCTTCGCGCTGACGACCGATTGACGCTAGAATATTTTTTTTCTTTTTTTTTAACATTTTATATTTCTTCCCTTCGTTTCATTTTCATTCCTTTTTCGATCGTATCTGCCAGCAGCGGCTGGAAGGCGGAATTCTCACCGAGAATTCGCGATTCGGTCGATAATTAGCTTCCTCGCGTCGACTCTTTGATTTGCATTTATGATTTTGTCCGGATGAAGAGAGCGAGAGGGGGGAGAGAGTTTTCTCGCTTTCATCGGTACGAACGGGTTTCCTTCGTTATTCCTTCACGGACGAAGCGATCTTCGCGATAAATTCTACATTGTTTCTGTTTTCTTCTGCTTTTGCAGAGACGAAGAGAGATCTTTACGTCAAATACGATTGAAATGCCAGTCGTCTAAATCATTTACGACTGATTTTTCACGAGCGGTAGAGACGCAGCTGCGTAATAATTCATCGCTCGAGGTAACGCGGCAGATAATGATTAAAATGACGTATCCTTCAACGAGTATAGTCACTCTTGCGATAAACGCATTGACGATGTTTCTTTAAAGGCGCATCTTGGCGTACAAAACTTTTGTCGCGTCTCTCCCTTTTCTCCTCTCGAACCGTACCAGTTCGAATTTCGTACTAGTTCAAATTTCTAATAGCTTTCAAAAAATACGGGAAACGTCTTCAAATAATAAAATCGAAAGTACGAAGAAATAACATGGAAATTTTCCGTACGAATCCTTAGCTATATTGCTCTCGGTTTTCACCGTAGCCCCGTGCATCGGCGATTCCTACGGAACGTCCTAGCGAAACACGTCCACCAAAACTCATCTGCTTTTTCAATTTCGAATTTCCCTGGAGCTTCTTCGCTAGAGCGAAATTCATTCGTTAACGAACATCGCGGTGAACGCCGATGTTTCCGCAAAAAGCGAAAAGCAGCATCCCTCGCGTGAAATAGCAGTCGTCGAATTTTCGCAACGATCTTAGATATTCGTGGGAAAAACCGAGCAACGTTCGAATCGATATACGAATAAAGACCGGTTGGCTCCAAGATCACGTAAAAATCGACGGTGTCCGATTAAATTCAAAAAACTCGACGTACCATCCTTCCGAGGACTCTCCCCCCTCCTGTCACGAGATAGAGACCACTCCGGTCGAAGGATGTCATCGGCACGTCGGCAACACGCGACAGACGCTTCTCGAGTCTCGAAACCGTTCGATCGACGTCACGGCCGCAATTCCAAATAGAAGAGATCACGACAAAAGTTCGCTCGCGTACACGAAAATATCGGCTCGCGCTTCGACGCTCGTCTTCGCCTGTCGCGACTCGAAACGACGAAAAGATCGAAAAATCTCTACAGTCTTCTCGTCCTTCGGAATTCACGGAAAAATACGAAACGATCCGAGAACGTTTCCAGACGATCATTCCTTCGTAACGAGCCGCGATACACCGAGAGACGACGAAAATGATAAATTCGTCTTATTTTCGAGGATCGAATCGTTTCGACGACCTAATCGCGAAAGAAAAGTCACCTTTCTGTCCGATACGAGCCGCGGCTCCTTTATCGCGTTCACGGGAATAGTGGAAGGCCAAGGAACAAAAGGCGCGGCTCCCTCCTGCCGTTCCTTCTTCCTCTCTTGGTAGAGCCGACCGGGAAGAAATCGGGTAGTTTCGGATAGAACCGGCGACGGTGGATGGCCTTTGTCGAAGAAACGTTCGAAGCCAACCGAGCGGACGAAGATCGAGAGGAGAGAAGGAGTGCTATCGGCTCAAGATGTATTCAGACGACTCGGGATACTTTAGGGAGGTATCTGTCCTTTCCTTTGATCGCCGTTCTTCAATTCTCTCTTCTTAGCGATCGAACGCGGCAACGAGAGAAAAAGACGCGTCCAAGAAATATCGATGAATCGTATTCGTCTCTTCGTCTTTATCGTAGGGACGAAAATCGCTCTTGTCGAACCAATAATTTGTTCCAGATAAAACGAGGAAAGAAGACGACACTGTATCGAATATTTAAATTTTTTTTTCTTTTTTTTTTTGGAAAGTCGAAGGCGCCTCGAAGACTGCATTTAAATCGTAGGCGTTTTGATAGGAAGGAAATCGTATCTTGAAGTCGTCGTGTGTCACGAGGTAGCTCGATTTGAATAGTTGAAACTGGAAGAGCGACGCGATTACGAGAGAATGAAAAAAGGGAAGGAAGGAAGGAAGGAAGGAAGGAAGGAGAACCGTGAGAGACGGGAGCATTATTCCGGTCGGTCCCTGCGCGTCGTCTCTTTTCTACGGCGAGTCGACGCACGCACACACGCACGCAACCGGTCGTGCACGTGCATTATGGTGCCTCGTGCCTCGCGACACCGGGTATGTGGAGCGTGAGAGGTCAACAGAGAAACCATTGTTGTCTGCCGCCAGAACTCGAGGGCGTTTCAAGATTGCGCGAGTCTTCCTTGCGAATTCGCCGTTCTCCTCGCTGCTGACGGTGCGAATTAGAACCAACCAGCGACGTTAAAAAATCCCTCGAATTTCGGATTCTTCGGCGTTAATCGAATCGAGATATCGCGTTCACGACGCCGCCCTAAATCGTACGTTTATCCACTTTCACGTTCTTACCATGATCGTAATTACGTCGTCGAATTCTTCGATCGTACGTAAAAAAATTCTAAATGAATATTCAAAAACGAATATTCACCGTCAAATTAATCACATTTTTTCCCTTAATTTTATTAACAGAAAAAGAGTAGAGCACCTGACGAGACAATCGAGAATGTACCACCGGTGGTACATCCCGTCGTGAACGTGTCAACGATGGATGGAAAAAAGGAAGAAAAAAAATAAGAAAAAATAAGAGGAACTGGCGTTTAAGAGGTCAACGGAACGTAAAAATTCGGTCTCGATTTCCTCGAAAAAGTTTCCTCGATCGAACGGAGATACTTCGCGAGGAGCAAAGTCCGATATCCCTTCGATTTCATGAAAGACGCGAGATACATTATCGCGCGACGAGACGTCGTCGATTCCGAGAAAATGAATCACTCGGTTATCCGAGAGGAAATTACGAAGCTTATTCAACGCGCTAACGTTTGCAGAACGAATCGAGAGAATCGCGATGCGAACGATTCACGCACGTCGCTTCATTTAAATATGGCGGGAGTGGTAGTAGTGGCAACGTTATCCCGTCCGCCGCCGACATTTTCATACGGCTTCTCGCGTTCTCTTTCGCGTCTCCGGCTCCCTTCCGTTCGTACGGCGACGTCGCTTTGCATTTCGAAAAGCCGATAGGTCAATCGACGAGAAAATTGATCGATCCGCGAGAGTAATAACAAACATCGTATCGAAACGGTCATAATCCATCGATTCGATTTTCGGCCGAATTAAACCGCCGATATTTTTACGATCCGCTACGATAAATAAATTTCACCGGTCCAAGTCGTCTCTTTCCTCCTGGTAAACACCGACTAGCTTCCCCGCCTGATCTTAATTCTTTCGAAAAATAATCGAGCCGGTCGCGACTCGTAAATCTATTTGCTATAATCTATGCACCCGCTCGTATCATATTGACGCGCGAACTAGATCGAGGAAGCAAGCGAAGACCGATAATAGAGCGCGGAATAGAACGGATGAAATATATTCTGTTAGCTTCGGATGAATGGTGAGCTTTGACTGACGATGGAGAGGAGGGGTTGGCAGAGGAAAAGACAGAGACAGAAATAATCGGCACGAGGAGAAGAAAGTAATCGAAAGCGCGATTGCCGCGTTACGGGGAGGTTTTCACGACGTATCTCGATAACCGTTTATTTAGCACCTCGAGAACACGAGCGGAGAAGCGAAATCAGAGCTTTCATTCATGCTGTCTCCGCTCGCGATCACACCCACGCGTCATACGTATACGCGTCTTCCCTCTCGCTTCCTCGTCCACCATCCAGTGAATTCGCGCAGAGAGACGCGTACGAAGAACTTAAACGGATATCCTTATCGTTACGATCAACGTTCTTATCGATGGCGGATCCGATTCTCGAAATTTCAACGATCGCGACGAACTCGAAGAAAGAACGAATTCGTTCTTTGGCGAATCTAGAGTAGGAGAATTTTTCCATCGACTTGGACGAAAAGTTTCTCCACTCCCGGGCGTTGCCGGCTCCAACCACGTGCGATTTTCGACGAAGCGATCGATTACGAGAGAGCGCTTCTTATTGGAAAACTGCAAGAAAACGAACACGATCGGACGTACGGAAAGTTCCATCCAGGATACCGAACGACGGGCGACAGGGCGAATAAAAAATCTAGGGTAATAAACGCGTAGGACGTTGCGTAACGCCTAAATAATCCACCGACGGTACGTTAACAGCGCGGATGCATGCAGAAAAAGGAAGAAGTACTTACGAATCATTCGCACGTACGAACCGACGTTGCGTCAATTAACAGCGAGAAGGATACGTTTAGCCGTATAATTCGCGAATTTCCGTTTATTCGATCGAAACGACCGCGAATTCGGCGTGTCAAGACGGACGAAAGTTCGAGCTCGTATTTCGAGAAAACGTCTGCTTCGAATATCCACGCGTCGATAAACCGATTCGCATTCGTATAAATCGATGCAAAAAGACGGCGATAACGACATTAATGTTATCGTTTAATCGTTTAATTAACGTTTGATAAGAATTGGTTCGCTCGTCGACGTTAAAAATGCACGTTGCAAAATTCGCGTTACGCTTCCAAGCCGGGCGGCTTCGATCCTATACGACGACTTAACGCGTGCTACATAAGCGGGTCTTACACCACAGCAACAAGAGGCAACATTAGCGCCTGCTACGCGTTCTTTCGTGTTTCCATCGTCGCGGTTACGCGTTGTGTTGCTACGGTTTCTTCCATTTTTTCGCTGCCGGTGAATAAGCGACCGAGCAAGCAAGCAAGCAAGCAAGCAAGCAAGCAACGCCCCACGACTCGACGTTTTATTCTTTTTTCATGGATCGTCGCGACGTTTTCTTTAACTGTACTATGTAACGCATTTTTTACATTGCTCTGGTATTCTCTCAAAGTAGCGAAGTACGCCTCGATTTTCAAAAAAAAAAACCCTGCTTTTTTAAAAATAAACTATACGCGAAATACGTCAGGTAAATAAACTAGTCGGACGAGACATTCTTAACTTTTCTTTTTCTTCGAATAATCCGACGTAATAAAAATCGTTCCACCACGACCTGTCCGTGATCGTAGAACAAGATAAATTCATCGAATCACCACGAGATTCACGAAAAAAATGATTAAACGCGTGTCCGTCTCCTCTCGAATCTCGAATAAAAAAAAGGCCTTGATTCGTCGACCATCCTTACGGCAAGGCACGAGTCATCCAGTGCTACGACGACGAGCAAGAACGTCGCGTCTCGACGTCGGACGCGCGCCTCCGCTCCGACAAACGCGGTGTCGATCCACGGCTAAGAAGAAACACGCCGCATAACGAGATTTTGAAATATTATGCAGTTACAGCAAGTGTTAAGTCCATTCCTAGACGAGGCCGGCAAAGTGCCGTGATTTCGCGCGACGTGACGTAGGGAGGAGGAGGAGGAGGGGAAGGAGGAGGATGCATCGCGTGCGAAACACCGCGGGCGAGCTAACTCCGCGCCGAGCGAGAATCGATAATCGACGAGAACGCAACGACGTCGTAACCGACGGAAACGAACGTCAACGCGCGAGTTCCGAATGAGAGTAAGGACTGGCATCGAGAACGAGCTGCTAACCGAGTCACGGCACCCAAAGGTGGCCCTTTCTCGAGAAATTCCACCTGGACGGAATCAACGACGCACTGGGCGTTTCGTTGATTGCGGACTTTTAAAGTCTTTAACAAATTTTTTTCTCATTTTAACCCTTTGCACTCGATTCATTTTCAGGCTCGTTTGCTGTCAACTTGTATTTAACTTTAGCCGAACGAATTAAAATAAATTACAGTGGTAGAATTCAACGTATTACATTTATTTCATTTATTAC
>JAITYT010001853.1:836950-847424 GCA_025433975.1 Liostenogaster flavolineata
CTTTCTTTCTGTTGCAATGAAAATGTACCTTTATACATGCGTATCGATTCGCGGCTGATGCATTTGTCCTTCCAATATGCGCAACATGGATTTACAGGTAATGGCACTATGAGCGAATGAAATTATCCATTGCAAAAAATAATTCACATATTTATGAGTACGAATAAGTGTAATGTACATATGTAAAATTTTTAACTGTATATCAAGAATAAACGCACCAGGCATTTCAGACCATTTTTAACGCGTTAACTAAAAATGTTGACTATAATCGTTATAACCATTGTTCAGAATGAACTTACGTAATGCATCAGTATCTGATAGTGTGTTAATAAAATATCAACCTTATATTTTCTCGGTACAGGATAATTATTGTATTCTATGAATATAAGTTTACACTTGTTTAGGTCATTTCGTTCTGGAATGTAAAACTTTTGTTACGATATAAAATATCTAAACCATTACTACATCGTTCCAAATCCATACGATGCGCTTTGTTCCTATCATTATTTATATCGTAATTCATAGTATTTCTTTCATTTTGCTTCCCTTTCTTTCTCTTTCATTTCAATTCTTTTCGTTTAAAACAAATAATCGTTTCCGCCTGTCATGTAATCGTTTACAAGAGTAATTGCACGAGTAATTACGATAAACGACGAGATAGTAAATGTAATGGCAATACTGTACTTGTCATTTTTTCTCAGAATGATATACGACACACAGTTACATTTAAGAATAAATTACAAATTATTACTCTCATTATTGGATCTATTATTTTCAATAAACGAAAGGTAATTTATGCAATAACCAATATTATTCTACTCGAATAATCAATTTCGTAATGGCATACTCTATATAACATTGAATAGTAAAAACATAATTTAACTCGTGTACATTGAAAAATTACGTTAACTTATATAAAAAAAATAACTGGTCATCTATGCTACCTTTGATCATTTTTGCGTAAAAAAAAAGACTAATACGTACAAATATATAATAACTTTATCGATGCGTATGTAAATATATATAATGTAAATGACTGTACCACACTCAAATTACTTATATATAATAATACACTTAAATAGGTCGGTCTTTATATCGGGAAATTTGTAGAAAAATTAGAGATTTCTACAAATTAACTGCAAATATATTTATATTTATATTTATATATATAAAGAAAATCGTATATACACAGCCCAAAGGAATTGACGGTCGTTTGGAAAAACAACTTTGAAATTTTCATAGTACGAAATAATACGAAGTCTCATTTGTAGCTTGTAATAACAAAAAATTCTTCATTTTTTTCGTTATATAGCAGAGTACAATGTTCCATAGACTACATTTAATAATTTGTAAAAAATGTAATAAATGTAATTTTAATAAATTGCTGTAAAAGCTGATTGTAAAGGAACATTTATTCCGTTTATGCATGCGTAGATAACTTTTCAACCATTTAATTTAATTTATGCCGTGAATGATACATTATATCGTGTACAAGGTACGAAGCAAACATGAAATAAAACGAGACGAATTAAAGTTCTGATCGAAAATAGCCAACATAGTGCGATATTTAATAACTTGATATTTACGTTACTTAACGAAATTTAATTTAAAATAATCTTCTATTACAACTATTTTAGCAATTGTTGTGCCAATATTACTTTCAATAACAATCTTTGCTCTTTTATCATACTATCTTATAATTTGCAGATTTTATACATTTAATAACAATCTATGGTAAACGTTTGTTGAACATGTAAAAGACCTTCATGTTTAAAGTACACTTATCTGCGAGGTAAAGAATTCGTTTTATCAATTTTGGATAAAACAGATGATAATATTAAGAAGTAATTACTTTCCAGAACGAAGTAATTCTACTTTCCCGAATGAATTATTAATTATTTTAGTTGTATATATTCAAAGTACAAAGAAATTACACGGGGGAAAGAAATATACTGATAAAATACATAACGATCGAAGATATGCACTTACTACGAATTAGTAGCAGACTCAACAATATATATTTATATATATGTATATATATGTATGTATGTATACACATATATATCCACAGGTCTTACCTGTAAATCCATGTTTAATTTATGTCACGTTGAAACTTATTTGTGATATCGGCTATATGCTAGTTTTGTTATAATAATTTTTTCAATCCTAGTTTCAATCTTTCCTGAGCTGGATTCACTTTGATTTTCAATTGTTGAATAAGATCATAAATTTTTAAAGAAGGTCCAACTTTAAAACCCGTTAGATCTATTATTTGGTCCTTAGTAAGAGTCAGCAAAGTTTTTCCATCTATTTTGCGTTTGCTAAAATTGTCACAGTACGTCGCACAGTCATTAACACGAAGAAATTGTGCAACATCGAAAACGTTCCATTCAGATGGCACTAAGTCACCAGATTCAGATCCTTTTTGTACGCCATCTGCTAGCCTTGGAATATATTTAGTATTTGCAGAAGTAACCTAAATGTAAATTAAAATGTTGATTATATAATTCTTTCTTTTTCAATGCGATTTATGTTATCTCTGTGACTTAAATAAACGAATAAGTGGGAAATATTAATTACATTAATATATGATGTTGCTATTCTCTCTTTTGGTGGAGGATGATTTTGTACTTCGCTTTGAGCATCGTTCAAAGCTTGACCTTGTCCACTCGTCGGACTGGGTAAAGTTTGATCAGGACCGGCAGGTTCTTCGGCTGGCTCGGGTTCTCTGCTTCCTTGTGCTGGTAAACCTTCTAAATCGCGTTCTCTTTCAATTTTTGTACCTTGTGCTGGTTCCAGTTCTCGTTCGCGTTCACGTGCCATGCTAATGCGTTCGCTGTGACGAGGTAGTATGTTTTTAACGCAAGACATCTTGCTACTTTTTCTTAGTTTTCTCTTAGTTTTACGTTTAAGGCCTCTTGGTGATTTCACTAAAAACATGATCGAAACGTTTACTCGTAATTGCTTATACATTTTTCCTGTAATATAATCCATATATCATTATCTTAAAAGAAATAAATACCAGTAGGACTAGTGGTTTTACTGAGTATACGGGGCCCCTCTAATTTATGATCAACTAAATCACACCAACCAACCGGATAAATATCAGGACTTTGACAATCTAACCATTGATCGTATTCATCCTCCCAACCATCAAAGTGAACCCTTAATAATCGTCCTATCACCCTTGTAATCGTGGCAACACAGACTAATCTGGGGTCCATTAAATCAGCCGCTTCAAGCCTCATCCCTTCGATAAATCCATGCTGAGGTATATCCTAAACCATAAAGTAAAATTACGTAGTCTTATGTTTATTCCTTTATAATTACTAACTCATAATTAGTCATATTACGAGTACCCTATTAAACAATTGTACGGGCGCAGGTATGGTATTTGTCTCCATCAAATATGCATCCCAAGTAAACGTAGTTGGATCGTATCCTTTCGGTGGTGTAAGTGGCAAACCATGCTGGGAGCAGAAACCAATTGGAAAAATGCAAGGAGAACACGAATGATAACAAAACCAATCAGCGCCACTGGCATCCTCGTCGTAACTGTCAATACGGATCATAATATAATCTTCTTTTAAAACCTGCATAACAGTTGCTGCGCATATGGCAGAAAGATTGAGTGGATCGATTGCTTCTATTTTCATTCCTTCCCGAAATGTGTATCCCAGATGCAGATAATGATTCTTTGGCACGTAAAAAAGACCTTCCGTCGCATCATCATCGCATAACTTTACTTTCGAAACACGCTCCAAATATTCGGGATACGCGTCCAACGTTTGTCCTACCCTCTTTGCCCACCCGACAGAATGTATAAGAGGGGAGTCTTCATGGCACCAAAAACCATTGTCTTCGGGTGGTGAATCGTAGTATCTCACGTGTAATCGTTTACCAACAATTTTTTGTATAGTAGCCACTTTTACTTGTGAAATTCTATTCTTATCTACCACTTCCAAATGAAGACCACATCTAAAGCGAGATTTCATGCTGTCGTTGACTTTACTGTAGAAGTTTGTTGGCAACGTTCTGGCACCAGTTAATCTTCTCATCAAAAAATCTTTCCAGTCTTTGTACTTGTTAGCGATTGCTGTAAACAACAAATTAGACATTTTTACAGAAATAAAGTACGCGCATTCGTTTCTTATATTCGTTCATTACCGTCGTAACATATTACCGCATAAAAAATATAGTTTCCTGATACTCACTGTTTGGTGGAATCAATGGTTTTCCAATGGTGGCGCACCAACCAACAGGATGAATGTCATTTGAGCAAAGTGAAACCCAAAAATCTTTATCCGCATTATGACCAAAACCTTCGTATCTTAGCAAGGCTCTATAGCCAGATATTCGCAATACAGTTGCAACCCAGAAGGAATCTGGAAAAGCTTCGCATACCTCGTCGCAATCCGTATTTTCAACTTCAACCTTCATACCCACTGTTATATTATCCCAGATTTCTGATATAGGTGCCTAAAAATAACGATATTTATTATAATATAAAAAATCGATGGGTAAAATAAAAAATTAAGAGTAAAAAATTATAACTCCCATATAACTCAAGAGTTAAATTCCAATTTCGAACCATATTAAAGTGAAACTGTGCTACAAAAATACAATGATATTCTTCCATTCTTGAACCGTATTAAAACAAATCCGTGTTGCAGAAGTGTCGAATTATACAGGGGTTACTTGTACAGTGTAAGTTGAAAATATTAATGCGAACTAACGTGTTTAAAACACGAAACTGGTGCGGCGCAAAAACCAGTTTCGATAAGTTGAGGTGTCCAATCGTATGAACCTGCCATTTCTGCAGTTCTCTTTCTTCTCACTGGCAAATCTTCCGGCATTACGGGCTCTGCTTCAATTTTTATTTTTTCTTCTTCGAAAGATTCGTTTAAATCTACTTCTTCTTTTATCTCTTGAAAAATTTTTATAGACCTGTTACTTTTTTCATTCGTTACTTCCATTTGACAAACATCTTTCAATGGTTTCGCTTCGTTAGGAGATATTGGATTTACAGATGTCGGTGGTTCTTGCGTATAAGATGGACTGTACGTCGAGTCAGCTGTAGGAGCGGTATGTTCGGAAGAACGCGCGCAAGCTCTACTACAAAACCTACGTTCCTTTGTATAAAATGCATGTTTAACTCCAATCGCACCACATTTTTCACAAACAGCTACACGATCGAGAGAAAAAAGAGAAGAAAAGCGTACAGAGTTTATAGAAAATGGCCAGGACATATCGACACTTAAATCACTTACCTATGCCATCCTTACGAATAGGAATAAAATTTAAATCCGTATGAGGTTGATACGCAATTGGTGTTTTTAAGACAAGGCCAGGGTGCTTTATAGGCCTTATCTTTCGATTACGAAGTAACGGTGTACCATCGTAAGTAGTTTGAGTCGCTGCATTGCTTACTACTTGTTCTCTGTCTTCTTCGCCCATATAATCTTCCAATGCTAAATATTCATTAATTTCTTGCCTCTCCGATTGAGAGTCGTATTCCTGAAACAATGGAAATATATACGACAAAGTAAAACATTAGAAAGGACGGAAATATCGATAAACTATATCTTTCGTTTCATAGCGCATAACTCACATGTTGTATTTCTTGCGTGTCTACAGCTTCCATAGCTTCGTCAGGTTCTGAACATTCGTTAGGGAATTGTGGCGTTAGGTATCTTACCATTGTAGTAGGTGCAATTTGATGATTTCTGATGTCTTCGTATGAATGCGAACCATGGGAAAAGAATGGACTTTCTCCCTGACGAGGATCCAGCATAAGTTCATGCGTGGGTTCTCCGTGTACCATCATATCTCCCATCCATACCATCCCTAGTTCGGGCATTCCAGGGATGGAAGCATACACTGAATTCATACAAATATCCATTCCTATATTCACATAATGATTAAAATGTTATTTTTAATTAAATTACATACACAATTACTTCATAATTTTTGCATGAGAGAAAAACAATTGTATCATTCATCGAAATTATCCTGAAAAATCTACATGCTCATAACGAAAAATGATTAATAACAGATCAATTATCAACAACGATAAAATTATTACTAAAATTACCAATAATTTGGCAAAAAAGTAACACGATTTAGAAACTAATACGCTACATTGACGTAATACCTATTGCAAATGCAACCAAAAGCCTTAACACGATCCGTGTTTCGATACGCCACTAACAATGTAGTAAGTAAATTTAATTTAACCTTAATCTGAATGTTATCAATGTTTAAACTACAAATGTATAACTTCTGAAATATATTAAATACTACATAAATATTCATATTACATTCGTATCAATATCATTAATCCAATTGCATTTTAATGCGGGGAAAGGATAAAATAGGATATGAAAACATATACGAACCATTTGGAGCCTGCATGTCCATGACAAAGCGTTCCTTCTTAATTTCCTTAACGCTTTTAAACCGGTATTACCGTAATTTGTGTTTCTCACAAATTATTTGTCCCATCTCGACCGACGTGTAACAAACCATGCGCGATAGAAAGGATTTAACTGCCAAAACTCACTTATAACTTATCATTTTCTGCGACATCCTGAACAATAGGGCAAAACATTCGGCGGCAGGGACTCGCTTCATCCCCACTAATTTTATTTTACTCTTCAGTACTGACAATCGCTGGATTCAAATGTACTAGTTGAAAAGAGTCGGGGAAAAAATCAAATGGCTTTTAAAGTGTTTCGATGTAAATGCTACGAAAATACCATAAGTAGCGATTTCTTCGCGATTACAGTAATTTTAAAGAAAAGCTATATTTGTAGGAGTTTACACGAATTTAGAAATAAGCCACGATCAAAGTTCGTTGCAAGGGTAACCTAACCGAATATTTGAAAAGTATGCATCGTGCTTATTGGCGATCTGTTGCGTACATTTTCACAGGTTTTGCTTTATTTTTATATGATTTATGAAATATAAAAAACATTGATCTAGGATACATTCGTATTTTATTGTTTATTAATATCATGCATGGAAAAATATAAACTCGATAATACTAAAGCATCGAATCGAATCAAAATTTATTCCTATAAATTTTTGACATTTTATGACTATGCAATTTCATTATTTTTATTCGTATTTATGTATTTATATATGTCGCAGAACTGTAATATGTACAATAAATTTAATTTTAAAAAAATTGAACAAATTATTTCCAAACAGGATGCTTGTGAATGCTTCAAATGTTTCTAGTCTTTCTTGTTTCTGTGTTGGACACTTGTGCACGATTTGTATACTAATTATAAATGCAGGTATTAAATTATGTTTAAGGTCTTAAAAATGTTTAGAAATTTACAAATAAGCCAATTACATATTACAAATAAACTTAACTTGCAGTGTCATAGTTAAGAATCCATATATTACAGGAAGGAGCATTCAAAAAATTCGTTTCTTACGACTCAAATTTGATTCGCGATAATCTGACAAAAATAAGTGATAATGTATTCAACAATGATATGAAATATTGTGTTGGAAAATGAAAGTTAAAAATAAACATTTTTTATGAAAATTTTTGTTTAAAATAATCAATTATCATTGTCACATTGTTACCGACATCAAGTCTTTTTACTCACGCCTGAATGATCTAGCTTTAAATGATTTGACTGTTTCCTATATTATATTAGAATATATAAAAATATATGTGATTAGTCCAATGGACTTTACCCTTTTATTTCAATATGAATTCTCTATGTGACTTTACAAAATATTGAGAATATTATATAAGATATCTTCATTACATTGTCGATACTTTTTTTTTAGTACTTCTAATTTCATCGTTCTGTTTACTTGCTCAGTAACGTTAACGCCGAAGTATAAAATCACATGTATAAATTACTAAAATTCAATCGTTAAATTTGTGTTATCTACTACACGTCATACTATTCTTTGATGCGGACAAAAATTATGTGAAGTCTACCGTCACGAAAAGAAATAGTGAAAAGGGAAACCAATGTAAGTTATACAAATATTTATTTCGGGTATTTTTAAAGTATTAAAAGTATTAATATATATTCAGGAAACTTAAATAAATGTTAGTCGTTGCCAGTGTTTATAGTATAATTTAATATAATCGAATTTGAAGTACCATTTGGATTTCGTTATATTTGTTTACATTTATATTAATATTTTGTATTTATCGAATATAAGAAGTATCATAAAGGGGAGATTATATATTTATCATATATTATTAGAATATATTTGCTTTGTATTTATAACGTATTTATAACATATTATAACACTTTTTTGTACAGATCTTCCGACTTCTGTAACGTGATTATATTTTAAGAGGACATCCAATTTAACAAAATGACACAAAGAGATGAATTTAAAGAATTAAAATTTCCTGTGCCATGGGGGCATGTTACAGCTGTATCATGGGGTTCGACGAAAGGAAAAAAAGTTTTAGCAGTACATGGTTCCATGGACAATGCTAGGTCATTTGACAGATTAATAAATCTTCTTCCAACGTACTATCACTTTGTGTGTATAGATTTACCAGGGCATGGATTCTCCTCACATTTTCCTTCGGGTGTACCACTAAACTTTTTTAATTACATTTATACAATATATTTAGTGTTACATGCATTGCAGTGGGAATCTTGTATTTATATGGGTCACAGTATGGGAGGCCAGATAGGTATAATTTTCAACCTTATATATCCTGGAAAGCTACTGAAAATTATAAATATAGATGGTTATATCCCACTGCCGATTGAAACTAGCAAATTTTCTTCACATTTTCGGAAAATGTATGACAGTATTGCACTAACTAATAATAATAAATCTCTATTATATACGGAAGAAGAAGTATTATATGCTTTACAATATAAAAGAAGTTCTACATTAAATACAGATGCTGCAAAGGCATTATTCAAACGAGCAGTAACAAAAGTTGGTAACGCATATAGATACAATCGCGATTTGAGATTGAAAGATACATATCGCCCGTTCATAAATTTCGATCAATATTTAGTACTCTTACAGCAAAATTTAAACATACCAATCTTAATGATTATACCAAGTTCGTCCATATTAAAATTAAATAATGAAATACTAGCGATTATCGTCAAGAACCTACAAAATCCAAACTTGTATAGTGCAGTCTATGTTAAAGGAAATCATGATGTTCATAATAACGATCCAGAAAAAGTCGCGCCATATATACAACAGTATTTAATGGATGATGTTAAAAGTAAATTGTAACTATATTTCAAACCTCCATGAACCAACTTTTTCTATTGATTGTAAGAAATTATATATCTTAGATATGATATTACAGAAAATTTGCAATATTAGATAATTATGTTATAACAATTATATTTTAAAACTCTTGAGATATGATAGGCCAATCTCAACAAATTTTATTTAATCTCAAAATCTCAAAAAATTTATTATAAAATGAGAGGTATTGTAACAGATTGAAAAGATAAAAAATTATGGTAAGAAATTAAATTAAATCAAACATCAATATGTACGTTACTTCAAAATCACATAGGTCTATAGAATATTAAAATGATATATCATGTTATACTGCTATTTACAAATATAGAAACTGTATATCAAGAAAACCGTTATTGTATTTATGTTATTGTAATATTATTGTACAAAAGACAAAGAAATGTAATTAACAAAATGAAATATATTTTATTATTATTATTATTATTATTATTATTATTATATGCTTAATTTTAGGTGCTATATATCTATTATGTATCTCTTCAGTCTTTTTATTTAAGTAATAGACATACGATACGGTTTATAAAAATATTTGCATTTGTACTTATAATTAAAAATTTCATAAATAATAATAACAATAATACTAATATACACTTAGAAAATGTGTCTGTATACATATGTACAAATATGAATATGCATATGCATATGATTATATAGAATAGACCATGCAAATATATATTTCTATGAAAAAAATATCAAAAGAAAAATATTATAACAAGGACAAATTCTTAAAATATTTTTCTAGTTTATCTAAATTTTATATTTTTTTCTATAGAATATATAAATTAATAAATATATATATTTATATTACCATAGCTTAACACATTAACAGCCGGCTCCGCGAAAACGCGGGTTTCGAAGTCTATCGCTTGAACGCCGGCCCCGCGTAAACGCGGGATTCGAAGTCTATCGCTTGAGCGCCGGCCCCGCGTAAACGCGGGTTTCGAAGTTGGTCCAGTGATAATGCGAAATTCATTTGTTTTGCGATCTGCCTTCTCTCGTCATGACTATTTCGACCTGCATTTTTTACTATATTGTCGAAATAAAACGTAAAAAAAACGAAAAAAAGAAGCAAGAGTAGCTTTATGTGTGCCCAATGCCTAGTACCCTTACATCTTGAAAAATGTTTTGAAAAATATCATACATCCCTTAAATATTAATATTTTTCTTTTCATTTATATTATATATA
>JAITYT010001853.1:849331-859900 GCA_025433975.1 Liostenogaster flavolineata
GCGGAGATTTATCAATATTTATATCTTCTGTAGGGTCCTAAATAAAAATAAATATTGCGTTTTACATCAATTTTAATTCGATTAAATATAAATACCTTATCAACATTTGAAGAATACGATGTTCGTTGCAGATTTACGTCTTTTACAGATATCATTTTCGATAGATCTTCAGAAAACACAAGTTGACCCATTAAAAAGATTTTTTCTGGTAATAAAATTCCTGTTGGTTTTAATAAATTACTGAAAAAAGTTGAAAAGAAATATTTTTACGTTTACTCAAAAAATATGTCATAAATTATTCTACTTTTAATGTGATTTTACCTGAAAAACTCATAACAATTACTTTGACCAAGGTCTTTCAATTCTCCAGTAATGTCAAAATTATGAACAAGAACACAATCCAATGGACATTCTATTTCACTATAAATTGTAATAAAACGTATTTTTTCTTTAATTGCACTATTCTCTGCAACTCGTTTAATGAGGAGACGAACCGTTTGATTATTTGTTTCGTAATATAAATTTTCACTATATTCGCTTTCTTTTAACTGAGATAAACCATAGATGGGGAATGGCGAAGTATCCAAAATATTTTTTAATTCTTTACTCTTATGAGATTTACTAACTTGAATAAGGGATGTGATGTATTCAAAATCGTTAAGGAAAATGATCACATCTCTTGGAACGCGATATATACATTTGTTTTCAATGTTTGGCTTTGATTTCTCTGAAACGTAAGAACATTTAAGTTTACCATTATACATTTCTGCTTTAATCGATAAAATATCATTTTCTTGGTATTCCATAGGAATTGTTGGAAAAACAGCAAGTTGCCAACAAGATTTTCCCTCCGATGAATCTATCGTAGTTTCTTCGTCTAGGTGCAATTTGAACCAAGTTATAAGGCCATCCACGATACCATTGTGTTTGCATTTTGCAGAAATGGTATCTTTTACTCCGTCTTCATTAAACGTTTGCAACTCAGTTAAATTATTAAAATTCACTCTTAAGAGTACTTGTGGTTCTATTGCGTAATTAATTTTAACATGTGCTAAATTTTCCGTATCGTAATATTCATCGTCTGGTATTAAAAATACATTATCAAAATTGAGCGAACAAGATTCTTTTATTTTCTCAAATGAAACAAACGATTGGCATCTTATATATTCGCATTCAACTGCAGCTATATAAAGAGTAGCACTCATAGGTATTACTATCCCCAAACCATCTGGTTTTAAAATATTTTTATGTATGTCGATTATGGATGGGACGATGCATTCTCCAAACAAGCCAGCATCAAATATTTCAGTTACTATTAACTTTAATCTACAAACAGAGTTCACGTTCATCTTTCAAATAAATAACATTATAAATTAAAATGGTGACATTAATTAAAAACTGACCTTTCTGGAATATCATCCGGTATGTTCAAATCCAATGAAAGTTTAGGTATTAATTTTATTTTTTCCGCGCCATTATTTTCAAATACTTTTTGAGCAATAGATGCCATTATCGATGAACATTCGCACGCATATATCTCTTTGGCTCCTGCATCTTTTGCATACAAACTTAAGAGGCCTGTACCTGTCCCTACATCTAAAACCGTGTCGTATCCTTGGGAAATCCTTTTCCAAATTGCTCGCGCAAAAGCATTATTTCTTTCTTTATCGTTTAACATTGGAAAATGCCACCTAGCTACAGCCATACTATGTGCATTTTGTAAATTTCGTTCTGCAGGTAGGAAGTCAGAAGCAACTTCCAAAGCATGCTTTAAATATGTTATTGCTCTCATAGGATCATTACTCCTTTAACAATATACAGTAATGTAATGTGTAATATTTTTAAGTTAATATATTTCAACTATATACATATAGTTTCTAAAAGTAAAATTTCATGAGTTATTTTTTTCAAGAAACAAAAATATATAAAAGATTACCTTAAAAGATGTGCTGCAAAATTGTTTAACATACGTGGGTTGTTAGGATACATATCTAAAGAATGTTCATAACATGACAGAACATCTTGAACTCTATTATCAGAAGCTAATCGCATACCCCATTCACCTAAGTGCAAAATGTATCTCATAGTATACAAATGTATTGCATGGTTATAAGCAAGAGATCTTAATAACATACATAATACATCAGTAAATGCCTTTTCAATTTCTGGCCTTCTTAGAGGACATAATTCCGCTACAACCGTATAATATGCATATGCTTTGCCAACATTTCCAGCATTGTCGTGATCTTGTGCTTTTTCCAGTGATTTATCTATTATATCTTTCATTTCTGTTTCCATTTTTTAAAAATAAAATAAGAATTATAAACACACTTCTAAATTAACATAGCGTGTATAGAAAAGATATCATAAACATAAATGAAACAATAGAATTTATATTCCATCGAAGTTTCTATCAAAAGTTTATCTATGTTCACAAATACAAGAAATATCTAAATAAAACGAAAGCATTATTCTAAAGCCGAATACTTTAATAAATAACCAAGTAAGTTATCTTAACGCAAAAATAAATAAGTCTGCTTCTTAATTTTTGACCGGATTAAAAAACATCAGAGTTTAACAACGATTTGTACAGCTGAATATAACATAAAATTGTCGATACATTTGAATAATAACGATAATACTAAGCAACTTCAATACATTCATAATGGTCTCATTAGGAAGAGCATGTAATTTCTCATGGAGACGTTTTTAGTTACGTCGCGTGTCAAGACGACGCAAATGATTAAACTTGAAATTAGCTAATTCTCGACATTACATAATATCGAAATCCTGCTCGTTATTTGTTAGGACAATTCAAAGAGCTTCGATCGTTAAAAAATGCTACTCTGTTGCATCCGTGTGTAAGTGTGCAAAGGAACAACAAGAAAAACTTCAAAGAATAATATTTGTTCTTCTTTATTAATAATACATTTATTTCATCCGTTGGCTTTATATTTATTACGAGTCATTTCCATTTATCTTGGATTCATCAATATTTAACGATTCTGACAGTATCTTAAGCGTATAATATAGACTATTATTGAGTACTTTTTGCAATTTTTCGTCTTTGAGCTTCTTGAATGCACCAAAGCGATCCTTGTCTGTCACATTGATACCGTCATTTTTAAATCACTGAAATCAAACTTTAAAATTTTTTTTTCGGATCACGTATCGTTACCATAAACTTCTATTAGCAAACAATGGCTTTCAGATGCATTTTTTTTTTAAATGAAATAACGCAGAATTTTTTTCCACAAATGTTGCACTAAACTCGAATGTCAGATCTAAGCTTAAAGCTTGTTTATAACGCGACCACATGCATACCGCACCATCTCAAATTACATTCGAGTACTACTAGTTCGACATCTATCAGAAAAAAGGCGAAAATTTCTTCAAACATCTATTGTTAAAATATTTTTTTTAGAATCATATTGGAATACAAAAGTGTGTCCTGACAGCATCTGTGACGTAATAAGAGTTGCATGTAAGATTTCAAGCTATGTACCGATTTACCGTACGTCTGTATAAAATATTGCTTAAAGTTCCGTCAGATGGCGCAATATGTACAATTTGAGGACTCGCAATGATATTTAACTTACAAGTGTTTTATTACTACTTCCAGTGGTTTTATTTTCATTAGCTGAATTTATAGATTCGTATCTGTTTATGTCGTCAATCCTTATTATAATATTAATTTCTGCTTTGACCGTTTGGACACCTATGCGTTGCTTGCTTGTCTCGAAACGCGAAGATGGTAAGTTCCCGCTACTTTTGCAGATGCTAATAAGAATCCAATTACAATTTCTCAATTGACACGGTTCTCGGTGAATAAATTTTTATAATTGTATATAATTTAACGATCGTATACAACTTAATAAACGTTTCCTTTTCCGTTCTTTCGACGTGATATTATTTAATATTTAAGTCGTATGATCTATGTTAAATAAAGAGTGAAAATTTGATAATATGTTACGTATATCGAACTAACTTCAAACTTGATACTTGCATTGGCTAGGTAAAGAACATAATTTAAATAAGTATAGATGTTCTACTCCATTAGAAAACTGGACATCGCGAAGAGATGACGTCATTTTCACCCTTCTTTGTTGAAAATAATGTATATTCTTTGTAGCATTTCAACTCGGACCCACTTTAAATTTTGTTATTACATTTACGCCTCGATACTTCGTATAATTTTTACAAAGTATTTTATATTCTGTCATATAGAAAATTTCGTTTCTTCAATACTCTTATGAATGTTATCACTTATTAAATTAGATGAATGGCTAAATCGAACCGTTTATTTTTAAACGCTTAATAAAATTATAAAAATATGCATTGAAAATTGTCGTGATGCGACATATTTTAAAGTAAATACGTGTGAAAATTATGTTTTATGTTTTCAACGATGTTTGATTTATTTGAGCATACTTTGCCCGAACATTTGAATAAATGAAAAAGAAACGAACCGCTATATATTGATTGAAGAAACGGAACGGAATATTTTGTTAGTGTTGACGAAAACTGTAGAGATTGTATTATCGGACACCTTATATTTATAATTTACGATTAATTATCGCTTGAAGGGAACTGTATGGTTAAAAAATCATATACCTGCATCTTCTGATTGATTGACTCGTTCAAGTGAACATTTAAAGAGTGAAAAGGAAAATGGTAACTGGGTTTTTTGTGGTTATTTGTAAAAGATAGGTTATTGTTTACTTGTTAGCTTTTATTGTTTACTTATTATATCGCTCTTGAAAATAGTATCGCACATAAAACACAGCATGTTTTTGATATTTAACTTTTCTTATATATATATATATAGTTAGTACATAATAATTAATGTTGCTTAATATAACTGAGAACTTGATATATCTTACAATAATATTATTTGGTGCTCACTAATTATTAAGATAAAATATACATATATAAATATATGTGTAATTTCCTATTCATGCACAATATTATGCTTCGACTTAAAATCAAGCTACCTTGCGATGCTATCGTGCATTAGCTATATTAGTAAAGAAAGTGAAGTTTTCCTAAATTTAGAAACAGTAGATAATAATGATATTTAATTTTATTTTATAAAGATGTATTATATAAGTCCTCTGTTTCAATTGCAGTCACACACAATATTGCTCGTACAACCAGGTAACAGACCTGAAACGAGAACGTATTCTGACTATGAAAGTGTCAATGAATGTATGGAAGGTAACAAAAATAACAATAATTTTAAATATTTATTATATTATTATAATTAGTTAAAATTCCAACATAATATGATTAACAAAACATTAGCAAGAAATCAAAGATTATAATACTTGGAATGTTATTTTTATAACTAATATGTGCTAATATATTTCATTTTCTTGTTCAAAATATTAATATTCAGATTATTTCTTATACAGGAGTATGTAAAATCTATGAGGAACACTTGAAAAGGAGAAATCCTAATACACCTACAATAACCTATGACATTAGTCAATTATTTGACTTTGTTGATCAATTAACAGACTTATCATGTTTAGTGTACCAAAAATCTACGAATACTTATGCACCGTATAATAAAGATTGGATTAAAGAAAAGATATATGTCTTATTACGTAGAGCAGCAGGGCATAGTGAATAACTGACAGAAAACAAATTAAAATATACTTCCATGTTTAAGGTAACTTAATTTTAAGTAAAATTGTATACTATTGTTTGTAATAATAAATGTATAAGTGAAAATGAGTTATTAGTAATTGTAACTGCTTAAACACAGTTATAATCTTATATAACATATTTATATCATTACTTGTTAATTAAAGTAAGTGATTGTTCTATCAAAGTGAAATGTTATTTTTTATTTCAAACAGTAAGATTATACTGAATGTTCAAAAAGAAATATTCGATAGTTACATAGTATACTATATCGAGTACAAAATTTTGATAGAAGTTGAATGTTTGTGACTCAGAAATTGTTTAATTTTCGACCTACTTAATGCTTTTACTTGATATGGTATGTGCTGTAGTTTTTTTTTAACATCCTATATATATTAATACAAAAATTGTATGAAAATATAAATTTTATTCAATAACTTTTTATTATAACGATAAAAAATATGCCAGCATCCAAAGATGTTTTATTAAGTAAATGTAGGATTTAATATTATAAAATAGTTTCCAGTTCTAAATATTTTAATTCTTTATTTTTTTAAATTAGATGACAAATTTTAGAGAAATTAACTATGTTTTACAGCTTAAAAAATGATATTGTTTTAAATTTTATTTTCATTATTTCGTTCACTTTATTTAAAAATAAAATAATCTAAATATCTCTATGAAAATTGAAATTGTCAAACAAACTGTGAAGTCAAGTATAAGGTGCATTTTTGATTAGCGAATATCATTTCAGATACATGACATCTCTGGAATACAAGATTGGATGAATTTTATGGCCGGGTGTGAGTTTCGATAATCTATAGATGACAAAATTTCAAAAAATAGAATATTTATTATTTTTGTCGACAAACTTTGTTTTTTATTTTACAAATATTTTTCATCTTTTATCTTTTTGATAATAAAAATCCCCTTCCTATACTTGTAGGAATTGCTTGTGCGTGTCAAATATTTTTATCGTCATAGTTAATGTGAAATTAAATATGTTATTTTGTTTTACTTTATGTATGAAAAATGCATAAGATCTGACAGCAGATTTGTACATTACATATTTCTTTGACTTAATATTTTCTGTTGCTTTGTATTATCTTTGTCGCTCAATTTTTTAATTTTTGCACAATATTGGCGATCTGAATCCTTTCTGAATGCACTTGTTTCCAGTATTTTTTACATGTTCCTATAATTTTGGATATTTGTTTTTAATTATTTAATTGCTTTTTTTGAAATTATTTTTTCTTATATAATTATCGTAAGATCTGTTGTCATTTCTGTATTGATTATTAAGTTTAATTTAATTTATTAACATTATTTTAATTAGTTGGTAGCAAAAAAGATTCTTTGATACAATTTTATATATTTTATTAGATTGATTATCGGGAATAAATTAAAACACGTGTTGTTCGCTAGAAAATTCGTTCAAAAAGAAAATCTACATAATTTTAGTTATATCACCAAATTTTAAAATTCTTTTACATTCAAAATATGAAATTATCGAAATAGAAGAAACAAAAACACGATTATTCGAAAATTTAGAAATTAATTTTTTAAAATATCAACTAATGTTTTTAAACGATAAATAATCTTATAAACAACGCAAATCAAAGAAAGAAAATGTTGAACACTGCAAAATTCATTTCTTTTTTTTGGACCGTCGGAATTAACCTTTGATCGAACGAAGGAGTTGAAATTCCTTCTCTACCGTTAGATGACGACTCTAATGTAAAAATAGGAAACGGAAACTTCTTTTTTTATCGTACGATGGCGAAATTCGTACTTTCACTATTGCGACTGATCTAACTTGATCGTAATCACCTTGTTACTCGATCACATAAACGTGTTTCTACCTCTCTATTATAACATTAAAACGTAATAATGATATACATTTTATCGTATATCGTATGTACAATTATACAAATTGTTATCGTAAGAAAATGATGAATTCATAAGAACATATAATATTAATCGTATTAATAAAAATACAATTGACATAATATTCATTAAAACAAATTAGAAAAATATTTGTTAAATTATAACAGATATTTGATTTTTTATCAAATTCTTAAATGTACGGATAAAATATGAGAAAATAGGTTTTGATAGAAACGTTTCATTTATATTTAATTCAATATATAACAGTTTGATAGGTATAAATTATAAAATCTAATAAATCTCCATTTTTTTAGTCGCAATAAAAATAATCCTATCAATTCTTTTCAAAAACTTGATAAAAATTTGATAAATGTTTACAGATTCAGGTAACTGAGCGATAGAAACGTCAGCATACATTCGTGTTTATGTAAATTTATGTAAATTGTTAATGTGTTGCTATTTTGAACGTATGCTTTGAAACGTATCTAAAAATCAATATGTGTGAAACGAAGTACATTAAAATTTATGAAATATGTATTTCCTTTGATGTGTATATATAATCGATGATAGCAATGTTTCTTTTTTTGTAAATGCTTATATTGCAAAATGCGCGTTATTTTTATTAAATTAAGATATAAATTATTGTGAAAAGAGTAGCGACCCGTCATACGATACGTACGGAACATAAGTCAAATTCACATTAATACACTATACGGGCATTGATTAGAGATACATTCGCCGTTCCTTCTTCGTAATATTAATATGCGTACCAATTATATCCCTTCCATATCATAGACGCGCACGTGACGCACAAATGGTACTTTATATACATAGTCGTACATATGGTTCTCTTGTATACATTCATTCCGTTCTGTAACCAACGTATAGATTGTGGTTGTCATCAGCTGTCTCAGGATTCGAGCATTAAACCGCTACTTTTGCCGAAGAGTATACCAAGAAATCAAAACGAGTTACATAAAGTGACGTTAGTTAGGGATGGATCGGTTCTGTTGTTCGAGAAGAGCAACACAATATATTTAGATAACGTGCCGCGACTATCGTTGAAGATATATATCGAGTGCCACTGATTGTTTTATATTGCGAAATTATGACATAGATACTAATTTCGTTTTCCTTTTTTACGATATTTACGATTTGATAGAGGTTGTTGAGATAATCAACGAGATAGACTCGGCATTGATTAGAATCGTTATTATTAAACTTGCAGTATTATGGTGTGATAATAATTTTGGTCTGGTAGTAGGAACTTGGCATTGGTGTACAGTACCTGAAAGCTAAAGTGTTTTAATACTTCAAGTATTTGTAGTCTACTGCACGGTTGTCATTCAGTAATTTTCCGTAATCAAACGTGAAAGATATCCGTTCGCGCTACTGTGGTTGACAGGATGTCCAATAATTTGACTGACGTCGATCCATTTAGTGAATTACCTCTGGACTTTGAATCCTACGAAGGTACGTTTGATAGAAATCGTCCTTTCTTCCTGCGATCGTAGAATTTACAAGTATTATAATTTATTTTGTGAAAATCATCCGATTAAAAAAGAAAAACATTTAACGGAACTCGTGGAAAATTACGTGGATTTAAATACAAAATTTTTATTTATGCATAGATGTAAATGGTTCTCTTTTTCAAAATGCGATACAAAGAGTGCTTGGATTAATCTTCTCTATAACTAAATTTTGCTCTAATAAAATATATATTAGTTGGTTACTTTCACAAATTATTATACTTCTGTGATATATCATAATTTTAAGATTTCCTTTGACAAAACAAAATTACTATCGTTTTAATTGAAGGAAATGAAGAACAAAATACAAAAGATGATAAGGAAAATACAATCGATGAATTAGCATATGCAGAATCTTTGACTCCCGAAGAAATACGTTGGTTTTATAAAAACTGTGTGGATAAAAGATGGGTTGAATTTTGTGGATACGATAGTTTACGAATAGAAGCAGCTTGGCGTAATCGTCAAAGTTTTCTATGTACAAATGAGGATGGTAATCTGCCTCCTATCGAAAGGGTCGTTGTCAAAGGTGGAATGTACGATGCAGAACTCGACAACATGAAATGTGTTTCTATATATTGGCCAGGTACATGCTTCTCCTTAACTATATAATTATTTTATTTTGCTTGAGAGATATTAATTAATTATGATATTACAAAGAAAGATATTAATAATATAATGGATATATATTTTTGTTAAAACGTTATATATTTTACGGTGAAAGATTAATATCGTATTTGTGTATATGTGGAAACGGCTAAGAGGAAGAAGTTAATTCGAAAGAGAACTATATTGTCTATGTTGAGATCATCATAAATCTGATTCATTAATTCATTGTGCTGCTTGAACAATAGATATTATGTATTAAGTTGTGAGAGTTATACCTATTTTTTATGCAAGATGTTTTTGAATGCAGAGGATTGAAGACAAGGGAACAGATGAATAACAAGAATTCAGAAAATATAGAAATTATTAAAAACTATAAACCACTCTATGTTAAGATGCTGCTACAGATTAGCTGCACAATATGAGTGTTCTACATTCTTAATAATGGAATCATTGCATATGAAATCACAACATTGTTACACTGTAAGCATTACAAATTAATTACAGAATTAAAATATACTTTTTTTATCTTCTTTTGAATGATTTTGAAAATGATCAAATATTTCATAAATATACTCTATCAAATTTATAGTCTTACGAATCCATTAATTTTTATTGTTCCAAATTATTCTTAACTATTATTCTATACTTTACGACCGTCGTTCAATATGGATCAATAAGGCTTGATGATCCAGCAACTGTTTTAACTTCTTGCACATTGCCCATCTACCACTGTATGTGTATGTGTCGAAGATTGTTTTGTCCTTGAGTTTATTATAGCCAATTTCCTTTAACAGAGATAAGTAGGAACAGCAGAAATACAAAATAAATATCCCATTGTAATGTATCGTAATGTTTCAAATTTTTTTTATACATTATATATATATATATATATATA
>JAITYT010001853.1:920750-947912 GCA_025433975.1 Liostenogaster flavolineata
GGTCACGCAAAATCTGATTTTTTATACACAAAGCTACTTAGGAAATTAACAGTTTACAACACGCAGTCGATACACTGATTTCTCTAACTCGCATGACGAGTATTTATATTTTATTACATTCGGTATATGTAATCTAAATCTAATTGTCATTTATTTGCAGTGTACATGACAAGAAGCATGTCTCTCACAATAGACATCACCCTGCGTCATATGTCGAAAGCTACGACGGCCCGGCAGTAGGGTACAGCGAGCGAGAAAGGATTTCCGATGCCCATCAGAGCACTTCCCATCAGGACTCTAGATATTCTGATCTGGCACCGAAGTAAGTAAACTGGCAGTTTAAAAAGTGTTTAGATAAGATCTTTTTTTTACGAATAACTCTATTTTCTAAGTACTTACGTAACTTTTACATTTTAATATAAGTTTTAAAAACAGTATCATCAATTCTACTCCCTGGGTTCAAATTCATCATCTTCTTTTTACATTTTATCGCTCCTCGACTGTAATCTTATTAAAATCACACGGTATTCTTAACATCATATTTCATAAGTCTAACGTTTGGATAAAGTAAACGAAATTGTCATCTTCCTGTTTTTATTGGTCACATCTAATTTGTTTTGCAGTTTCACTCTATCGTGGCGAAACCACGAACATACCGCTCCTTCCAAAACCGAACCTCACAATAAAGTCTTTAGTGTATCACTAGAATCGCAGTAAGTTTGAACTGGAGCGATAATCTTAACAGCTTTCTGTGATACGTGCCGCACTTTATTCCTGGGCATTCATTTTGACTTTCTCTATTTTTTAATCGAAGCATCCGATACAAACATCTCTGCATAATTATTTTTTAATCGTATATGCAGGGTTCCCACTCATCAAGTACTATTTTCTGTTTCTTAATGTGCGAGGCACTTTAATGTCTGATCACTGAATTTAACATGTCAATGACGCATATTTTCATGCAATTACATTGGTCACGCTTTTTCTCCCGGTTATTTCCAGGTGAGTGGGAACCTTGCGGGGGGGGCAACTTCTCGCGTCTCTCGATACGCCTCTGCACGTAAGTCGCAAGACTATTGTTACAAATGTTTCTCCATTTTCCTTTTTCCTTTGTATAACCTTTAATTTATTCATATATTATAGTAGTTTTGCAAAAAGTAGGCTTAATGCGATAAGAAAGAACTGCACAAAATGAAAAAAAAAGAAGGATTGGTATACTTCAAGCGGGAGTTTAACTTTTGAACTACTTCCCTCTTGTAAAATCATAGATTTTAACAGTATTCCATTTTAAGTTTGGCTACAGTCGTACTTCTTCGAAAGAAAGCATGTCTACACATTTAAAGTTTTCTACCATCGATGAAAGCTCGAATATATTTTTATCTTTCATTACGCTTGGGCAGTTGCTATCTCATTCATTCGTCCATTCATCGTTCTGTCACCTATTCATTTGTTTATTCGCTAAGTCGTTTATCGTGTCAGGGATATATTCGATAAATGTTTGAAAAGTCTGTCAAATAATTTATTATGAATGTGATCAATGAGAAAGATAACGATCTTTATCTGATAATAATGGCAAATACATTAATTTGATTTTGTTAACACTATTATTGCAGAAATTGGGATTTCCCGAATGGTGGGCCACCCCGATATCAGCCAGCTGTCGGAGCACCACCTTTAAGCACAGAATACGAGCGTCCACCTCCTTATTACTACCCCGGACCAGGGTAAGTCTTTCGTCATTATATTATTTATTTAGGCGTAATAAATGTTTAAGCATGTATTTAAGATGTGTAATTGACAAATCAAAAGAACGAAAAGTTTACAAGTTAAAAATTTTAAAGGACTATTATGTACATAATTCTAACACAATTATTTCAATCACAGCACAAATTTTAGTAAGGTTATATAGTTCCGAAAACTATTTTATAATTTGTATTATATTAAGTCATCCGTTATGTCTGAGGAAGAATTAATATTTTACTGATAATAGAATAACCGAACGATTGACGGTAAATAATATACATTGATTAGAAATTTATAAAATTCAGTCCATAATATCGAAAATCATAGTGTTGTCTATCGAAAAATAAATGAATTTCAGAAACAGAAATTAGGAAACAAGTACCGTGGTATGTACGAAGGCAGCGTTATGCAGTGTAGCAACTCGCAGCCTTACACGTAGCTACAAAAGGACACTGAAAAAGAAGAATAAACCTGGATGTAAACGAGACTACGTTTAATCGCTGCTGTATCTAGGCATGCCACGGATTATTTACACGAGGAGAAAGTCGAAGATCGAGTTCGAGACAAGCTCGAGCAAGATGGTGATTCTTCGGCAATATCATCCTTTTGCTTGTATAAATGGAGTAACGTACATCACCGGTCCAGTTTGTGCGTAGTATTCTACGATTGAGGACATTTCGTGCATATGGCTCCTTTGGGAACAGGATCGTTGTGGATTGTAAATTGATTGTTTTTACGAGCAAAGACTTGAATGATGCTTCGATGCACTTTTCGGGAGGAAAGGTATATGGCGAATAGCACTTGAGCGATGGTGCTTATTGTCTGTAGAATTTGTTACTAATCGCAGAATGATCAATTATCGTGCGACTGATTTTTCATCGTATTATAATTTAACATTTGTTTTTTTTTCAAGTGAACACAAAATTTCTTGCTTGATATAAAAAATAAGATGTTCCTTATATATGCATTTCAATTTGTTCTACCCAAATATTCTCATAGATATGCTAAACTAGAGCGAAATAATTATAGGATCTCTTATCTTGTGTTCTTCGCAATTAATTGTTATTAATTGTTTTCTCAGCAGTCATAATTTTACAAATATCTGCTGTGAATTCTATATTACAGAATACTTTAATCCAACATTATGTTATATATGTGCGTACACATTACGATTGATTGAAGAACACAAGTAATTGTAGCTATAATGGTATTCATCATTGCTTTGAAACATATGAATGAAGATACCTTGGCTAGCTCTGACAACAAAGTCATGTATTTTTAGCGAGTTTTCCGTTAAATCGTGTAAGAATATCACATATACATGTTGATTTGTACATGTTGTTTCAATGTCTGGACAAAATTTCAACAATTTTAAGAAATCGTCAATTTTGTAATGACTTGCATTTAGTTCCTAGTATAAAATTGGAATTATTTCGTGCATTTTTGCAAGAATCTTAATTATCACGTTTATTTTTCATCGTTGGCAAATCTTTCTCTTTTTTACGATTTCAAAGCAATAAGAGAGAAAACTGTATAAATTGCTTACATTAATCATCACCAAAGCATGTTTCTATTATAATTATGATTTCTATTATATGAATATGATTTTTGTTTATAATGTCGTAATATAAAATTTTTGATTTTGCATAAAATAAAAAATTGATTAACTCATCAAGTATCATTAATAATTAATATATAGCTTTATTAAAATTTATCTATTGTTATGGTAAAATGATATGATATAATTTTTTTATGATATTTAAGGTATATAATAATATGATTTTTTTTATAACGTAAATGAAAGTAATATGAAAATAATTTTAGTTCCATTAAGACATTAGGCATTTGTCCAATAATAAAAACGGAGATTATCAAACCAAGGTATATCATAGTTATTGTACGCTAGCACGTATTAAGTTTCTATCCGTTTGCTTTCCATAATACAGACTGTTTTATTTAGTATCTCCATTTTCCTTTATTTCATTTTTGAGTTTAAATATCTTAACATCAATGTTATTTAATGTTAATACAAATATGCTTTTTCCTCGGTAATTTAATTACCTTCAATAGAGACATTATAAAGTCTGAGATCCATTAACTTATAAATTATGTTTATGAATCCATATTGTCAAATCATCTCATCATTTTTTAACAACCCTTATGAACGCATGCACTTAATTAAAACGTTATTACACGATTCATGATCAACGATATTTAATATTTTGAGTACTGAATAACGCCATATTAAAATGCCAAACTACATCTGTGTATGATTCGTATAACTCAAGTGCGCAATATACATTTTTGAGTTATAGGGCTCATCGTGTTAAAACTCCAGTTATTTTTCAGGAGATGGTTCTTAGAAAATAATTTTCATTTTTACGTGCAAATACATGATTATCGATTCCAATAATATTGTTAATGCAAGAAAATGAAAATTATTTTCTAAGCAGCAGGGTTACGACTATAAACGCTCTGTGTAAATGGTTCTTCAAGTAGTCGTTTTCTTGCTATTATCTTATTATATAATTAATTAATGTAAGATAAATTCATTTTTACATCGCACAGATCGCTTGTATCTCTTCTTGATGTGATCTGCGCTATGTATAAATGTTTTGATGGGTGTAAGTACAACGTCTGTTACCCGTACGAATACAGTGATTTCTCGAAACGGGCAGATTCAAACATTCTTGTGGCAAAACTATCATTCGAACTTAAGAATAATCTTCTATCCGCTCTTAGTTCATATATTGTTAAAATTATTGTATTTTATGCTACTTATTAGAATAAATGTGATCATATGCTTGTTCTTTGCAAAGTAACAATATACTGAGCTACAAGAAGCATAATTGAAGTATTTACATATATTGGTTGAGTCTAAAAATAAGTGGTGTAAAATAAACTAGACTTACTGACACTTTAATGTAATATATTGTAGAATATCAGGAAACTTCTGTTTACACCAAAAATGTATTCTGTAAAAGAAATAACTGTACTTCGAGAAGGAATGCTAAAGAAGACGTTACACCATATTTGTCATTATAATGATCTGACAGTTACTCTCTTACATGTACAGAGTTCCGAAATTAATCTTGTACGGTAGATTACGCCGCCCATGCTACTATATCGAGCCGTTTTGGCCAGTAGCAAATTGCCAAAAAGATACTTTCATTGTATTGTATTTGAACGTATGAAAGTGGGAGCACAAAATTATTAAAAACTTTTTGAAAATGTATGAAAGAAGATGCGAAGAGAAACGGTGTGTACGCAACAAAGTTAGAAAACGTAAGAATGCTATAAACTGCATCTATGCGAAGTTTTTGCTCCAGTATAATCCTATTTACACTTTTAGTGTAGACAACCTGAATTTCACATTAGTGTATCGACATTTGAAAAATGAATACTGTATGTATGTATGTGTCGCGTGCAATTGAGAAACAGTGATCTTTTTTAAACTGTGAAGTGTATAAGCGAGTACTGATGTAGATTATTAAGATTTATTTTATCTGATGAACTGTGAAGTACCAGGCATGTAAACGTAGTCAGAGAACGAGTGCCGGAAGATACAAGATATTTAAGGACAAAATCGAGAAACGCGCGATAAAATTTTGCACTAGTTTGTATAAATTGTGCAAGTTTGTATATCACTAATTATTCCTTTTGGTGCTATTTTTATATGTATTTACGTAGAAACGATTGGTATTAGGCACTCCTTCTCTATGTTTACTATAGTGTTCAGTAAATGAAATGTAAGTTTTCTGTAGCTACAGCAGGCCGGTTCTGCTTCAGGAAGAGAGTTTGCGTTCTTTGTATTCGTACTATCGTGAAATAAAACAAACTTTGCCTTTGAACGTGATTAAACGCATCCGACTGACGTTTTCTTCCGTTCGGCATGTTTTTATGCTTCACAATAGTGTGAATCGTTTGATCTTGCGTTTATCGCTTTAAATTTTTAGTAGAAGATGCGATTACTCTCATTACGATGTTTAAACTAAATTAACAAGAAAGAGAACAGAAGTGCATCGTGCAAGATTCATATTAAATATAGAGAGAAGAGTTCACAATCGGTCAGAGAATGTTTCTTTAAATTTTTGTCCTACGTTGTAGCTGATATTGTAGTCCTTTATATTCGCGTCTTTCTCGATTTCGACGAATTACGCTTGTCGATAATGTATAGTAACAATGTGTCCTAATAAATAATAATACATATGATCTAAAATGTTTATATTCGTATAATCTGAGCGTACATCTATCAGAATATAGATAACAATGGCGATAGTTCGATTAAATAGTTTTATAATTATTTTTGCATAGAGATAGTATCAAATATCACCGTACATCTTATAAACTGCTATTAAATATATCTCGATCATGCATAAAATTAGATACAGATTAAACGAATTTAAATATTTTATAGACCATATGTATCTGTGGAGTATCTATTGGATAATATTCTAATGATAAATCATTATATATGCGATTCGTCGAAATCATAAGAAATGCGAATACAAAGAACTATGCATGAGTTGTAATATAAGATAAAAATACTGAGAAATATTTTCTGGCTCATTTGCGAACTGTTCGCTATATGTTTAAAATCAATTGTGTACGATACTTTAATAAAATATTAAAAAAGAGGACCGAAGTGATTCTTGTCCTCTTCTTTATCACGAATATAAAACGATAAACGCGATATCGTCGTATAAAAATACTATATAACAAGAAGAAAAACTATTAATTATATTCAAAGGCAAAATTTATTTTACCTTGTGGCCACATAAGCTTACGAAGCGTAAACTCTATTCCTAATTCAGAATCGATTTATTATAGCTACTATTCTTTAATAAAATCTCTTTTACTGCCATGAAAAAAGTAAGGGATGACTTTGAGTCCGTCTAAAATATTTGTAATTTTGCTGTTTTCAAAAATGTCACATTACATATTCAAAAGTTTACATTTTTATAGAAATCTTTCTTTGATCAATTCTTCAAAATATTATTGATGTTACAATGAAATATTTTATCTTTATTTTGTTAATTTTAGCAATTATTTGTCATAAATATTTTAGATAAATTATAATGAATCATTGTTATACCGTATAAATGTGCTTTAATCTTTTCTATCAATGATGATACTCTACAAAATTTCGATTAATTGAGTGATAAAATACAAAAAATAGAATGTCATAATTATGGTATTTCTACACTTTTTCGCTTAAGTTTGTAAAATTTATTATTATTATTATTATTATTATTATTATTATTATTGTCATTGTCATTATCATTATCATTATCGCCGTCATCGCCATCGTCTTCATCGTCATTATTATCGTCGTCATTGCCATTATCATTATTATTATAAACATAAGTGTATCACAGTTTAAATATATCTATTTTATATTAAATCTGCAACGCCAAATGGTGTTATTTCATGTTGGAATAGGAATGTTGACTATATTTCATTAAATGAACTTATAATTATATAATTATATTTGTTATTTTATAGGTATATGTCATGTGTATACATATACATGCCATATATATTCCCATAAAATATAAATTAATCAATAATTTATTATGAGAAATACAAAGATTAATACACATTAAGTACTGAAGTTACTACATTATAATACATAATTGTGAGTTGTGACAGACTCAACAGTAATGCATTATATAATATTTAAGACAGAATTAACAATTGATTCTATTTTCCTTGCCCCATTTTCGCATGACACGAATAATTTGTTCTACTTGAGAATTAGATGTATTTTTAAGAAGCTGAATAATTTCTGGTAGAAATTCTCTGAAAAAGGTATAATTAAGTGTAATTGGAATTTTTTTCATTTCGTTTACTTAAAATATATAATATGCGTACTTTGGTTGTTTTCCTGCTATGATATATTGAAATGTACCGCAACAAGCACCACGCTTTCCTTCCCAATGCTCGGGACTAGGCTCCATACGCTCCAGCATGTCAAATGCTTTAGCACTGTACCAAAATTCACCGACTTTATAACAAGTATTAGCTATTAATTGTAGCAATTGAAATGATTCTGCTGATGTATCCATTTTCAGGTACAACTCCCATGCTAGTTGAGATTTTTTATTCATAATATCTAGAAATAAAATCGATGCATTAGAGAAATAAATCATGATAAGATTTATAGAAAATCTAAATAAGATAATATATAATTTGACATAAACCTACAACAATAAGCTAAGAGACTGATATAAATATAATCATTTTTATATTTTTCATAACGTATCATCAGAAATGCTTCTTCCGCTTCTTTGAAATAACCTGCTGCAGATTGTGCTTGTGCATAATTGAAATTAAAATTGTCTTCATTGGAAAAGTATGTTTTAATAGAGTTTAAGTACACCAACACTTCTTCAAACTGACGATAAAGGAAGAAACACGAAGCCATACATTGTCTACCAGGTATTGTATCGCATTCTGATGCAGATGAGCCTACTAATTGAAAATACTGCTGTGCTGTTTTTATGTTATCACGCTAAAAAGATATTTTACATAATCTTTTATTTATTACATATTTATAAATAAAGTAAAGTGTAGTATATATGTATATTTACAGAATTTGTTTCTTGACCCATTACAGCGTTAACTATTCCTTTTAAAATATATTCTTGTGGCACTGCAGGCTCGAGATCTTTGATAAGCTCGTAAGCTTCTTGAATATCATCTTGCTTTAAATAATAAATCACTAAATTTAATCTTGCCTCTGGTATAACATCTACTAAATTTGGTAGTACTTGCAAGGCACCTTCACCATTTCGAAACACCTATGAAATTGTGATGTAATAAAATAAAAATTACAATATGTATCATATTATATTTAATAATAACTTTGCATACAACAGTATTGTGATGTATAAGATCATGTCCAAAACTGAATGAACTTGATATCTTCTCAACGAGTTGTTTCATTTCTGCCTGTGCAGCATTTCCATTGTATAAACGAAAATGATTGCAAGCTTTTAAATTAATAGCAATGGCACTATCCGGAAATTTTTGTAAGTAAACTTGAAGAACTTCTTGCGCGACATCGTAATAATCTAATTTATAGTAACATAATGCTACATATACGTTTAAGGCCAAGTACTCTCTAAAAAAATACATTCTTCCTTGAAATTCTCTAAATTATTTATTTTTAAATTTAGTACAATTACTATCAGTGTTAAAAATATAATTATTTTAATAATAATAAGAAATTTGAAATTGATGCAATTGGATGGGATAGGAAGAGGTACCTGCAATTTTTGAGTTGTGTAATAAAATATACTTCTGAATCTGTTTCACACATCACAGAACTTTTGATTCTTCTATTTATTGTGCTAAATACACATATGTTAGGAATAAATAATAAATACAACATAAGAAAGTATAAAAAGAAATTTAAATAATTATGTGAACAGTAACACACATGTGTCTTTTGATACAATCATGATAAAATACTTATTATACTTATGACAATATATGTGTTACCTGTTATCCAATAGAATTTTTTTATATATATCAATAGCTTCTTGATAATGTGCTCTAAGATAATGTATAGATGCTAAGCTAAGTTGATCTTTTAAGACATCTTGTAACATCTGATGATATTCCATTAACTTCGTTTCATTACCCATTTTATGTGCTAAATGAAACAAGAGTCTAGTTTTCAACTTGCTATCTGGGGCTTCCATTAACATTTTTTGAGATTCAGGATACATGCCAAGGTAGAAATAACAACATGCCAAGTGTATTGACAGATTTACAGATGTATTTTCTTTCTTTCTCAGATTATCATAAAAGGTCACTGCTCGTTTATAATCTCCAAGATGAAAAGCACAATAACCCATCCATAAATCAGATTCTATCTCGCTATTAGAGGAACTGTTAAATTCTAGAAGAGTTAAAGCTCCAGTATAATCCCGTTTTTCCAAAAATTCTTCTAGTTTTGGAATTTCTTTGCGCGAAGCAGATTTTCTTATTCCTTCCGATGAAGCTGGTTTTGCCCTTGACAAAATCTGTAATGCATTTACTCTGATTTTACATACGATATTTTTGAAAGACTAACAAATTTAATTAATTTCTATGAATGTTACTTTTTAAACGATTATCTAAAGTATATGATTAGTAGAAATTAAATCAAAACAAAAATAAATATTGTACATAATATTTAATTGATACAGTCATTATAATCTATGAACAATATATGTAATAAATGTAATTTTGTTTTCTAACCATTTTCCATTACTGAAGTAAACGAGGTGTAAATTTATTGATTGTGCAGAAATCACAAATTATGATATGCTTAAGAAGCTGCCGTTGCTTTTGTTGTGCACACTCGTATCCAAGCATACAGGAGGAGAGTCGTAATTAATAGATATGTTAATTTAAACGTAGCGAGCGTTCAGTGCATTGTATCTTTTACAAATTTGAATATATCGTCGATAATAATTGCAAACATTTGTATGCAATATATTTTATATGTTGAGTTAAATGCTCAAAAATATTTATCGTTTGCTGACGAATGCGTGTCTTTTACACATTTTGTAGCTTTCGTACTATTATTTCAATATTTGAATTCGAATTATACAATTCGAAAACGATAATATGTAATAGAGCAAGACAATGATTTAAAAATATTTCTCTTTCATTTATCGATGTAATCTTTCGTAAAATTCATAACGAAAGAGATTAAATATTGTTTAGGTTATTTAGTGTGACAGTTCATCTATATATTTTAAAAATGTTAGAAGAAGTAAAGCATGTATTTTTGGTTCTTTCTGGAAAAGGTGGTGTTGGAAAATCGACTATAAGCACGCAATTAGCGCTTGCATTAAAAGAGTATGAATTCAAAGTATGTATTAATATTTGACAATTTTCATATTAGGTTAGAAAATATAATTATATATGTGTAAATATGCTTAGGTAGGTCTTTTAGATGTAGATCTTTGTGGTCCTAGTGTTCCTTATTTGCTGAATTTAGAAGGGAAAGACGTTCATAAATCCACTGATGGGTATGTAAGAAATTTTAAATAATTATTAATCATTTTAATTATGAAGTAATATCGGAAATTAAACATACCAAAATATTGATTGAAGTATATTATTAATACATTTTAATACGCATAGTTTATAAGCATGTCATCTTACTGGTTTATGTTAATATTTGATAAATTGTACTGTATAACGATAATTTATTACCAATATTATGTAAATTTATATTATATATTTATAGGTGGGTACCAGTATTTACTGATGTAGATCAGAAACTTGCAGTCATGTCAATAGGTTTCCTATTAAAAAGTAACAACGATAGTATAGTATGGCGTGGTCCAAAGAAAACTAGTATGATCAAGCAGTTTTTGTCAGATGTAGTATGGCAAGACATTGATTACCTGATTATCGATACCCCACCTGGCACTTCGGATGAGCATATTACTGTTATGGAAAATTTACGGTATTCTAATAATAATTTTTACAAAAATATTTTATAAAGAAGATGATTGTGAAATGTATTATATAGCAGTGAAAATATTTTATTAGAATTAATATGTAATTTTTAGAAATGCCAAATGTGACGGTGCAATCATAGTTACTACGCCCCAAGGAATGGCAATAGATGATGTTTTAAGAGAAATTACATTCTGTAGAAAAACTGGAATTCCCATAATAGGCATAATTGAAAATATGAGTGGTTTTGTTTGTCCATCGTGTTCAGTAAGAAAGTTAATTCATTTAATCATTGCATCATGAAAGTGTACGGTATTAATTTTTAATCATTTTGCAGGAATGTACAAATATATTTTCATCAGGTGGAGGAACAGTACTTTCAGATTTGGAAAAGATACCATTCTTAGGAAAAGTACCCATAGATCCTCAAATTGGTAAGTTGGCAGACAAAGGTCAAAGTGTTTTAAAAACATTACCAGATAGTCAGGTTGCACAAGTGTTCAGAAAATTGGTTGAAAACCTTATTAAAAACAAGGAAAATTAAGGAGCATTATGGTGGTGATATTTTGATACAATTTTGGATGTATTTTAAAAGTTAATTTATTTTGATACTGCTTGTAATAGATCAAAGTAATAAAATGTAATAAATACAAACCATCAATAATTAAATATGTATATTATATGTATATTATATATAAATTGTTGTTCTTAAATTAAATAACAAATTGAACATATACATGTAGTTTGATAGTAGTACAATTATATCTTTATAATTTTCAGTGGTGCAAGTAGTGTAAGTAAAAAGTATAAATTGAACCTTTTTAAACAATCTGCGTCTATACTATTAACATTTAAAATTACTTTTAAGATATATTACTTTATTACTTATTAGACTATATTGTCTTGTAATGTATGGTACAATTTTTACAATTATTTGAACGCATGATAAAATACTGTCATTCCCATAATTATGCATCAATCACATAATTCTTTTTTTATAAGCTGCCCAAAGTTGCGTTTTATAATGTAATGTAGAAGATAATTGATCTTTTGCTTCTATTATAGCCCTACCAACAACTGCTAAATCTGCACCAGAATTAACAACCGTTTTTGGTGTATTATACTGTTGACCTAAAGTATCACAACTTTTTGTTAATTTAACTCCAGGTGTTAACTGAAGTAATCCAGGATCTGAGATAATATCCGATTGACATACAAGACCAACTATCATGTTTGACTCTTTTACCATAGCCGCTGCATTTTTTAGATAATCTCCAGTCGTTAAAGCATTTTTTGAAGACATTTGAGCTACTAGAAAAATGCCACGTTCTTCATTAATGTCACTTAAACCATTTTGTAAACCATCAATGATGCTTGAACCAGCAACAGGATGTACTGTAATAAGATCAGCCCATTCTGCTATTTTATATATTCCTTTTCTGTATTGTAACGAGACTGTGTTACCAATATCTCCAAATTTCCTATCCTCCATGAGTAAAAATTCATGTTTTTTAGCTAATTCTTTCAGTTTTTTTATAAATTCATCATTGAAGTTTTCAATAATATCTACATGTGTTTTCAGAATAACTATATGTGGTCCGACTAATTCAGCCAAATTTAGAATAGAATCTGTACTACTCAAATCAGCTGCCAAACATAAAGTAGATTGTTTTGTCTCCATTAATTGCAACAGTTTAGAAGCTATTTTATTTTTGGCTAAATCTGCTCTTTTTGAGAATGGTAATGATAGTCTTTTGTTTAATGTTTCTAAAATAAATAAATAACTTTATTAGTTGCAAGATATATTCATAGTTCATGCTTCATATAGTAAAATCTGTCTACAATTACCTTGAACAGAAATGATTGGTGCTTGAGAAGACTTAATGTATTCAATCACATTTTTCATACTTTCAGGTGAAACTTTTTTAGCTTCCACAAGATATTCCATCAGCTGAGTAATAGTATAGAGACTATTCATTTTAATTCCATTATTTTGAAGATTCTTCTCTCCACCTTGTTGCCTATCAAGTATTACAAATGTTTCTGTAACTTTTAATCCTTCTTCTTTTAAAGCACGCACAGTTTCTAAAATACTGCTACCACTTGTTACTACATCTTCAATAATTACACAATGATCACCTGGATTATAGTTGCCTTCTATTAATTTTTTAGTTCCATATTCCTTTGCTTCTTTTCTCTTAATCAACATTGGAATATTGAATTCTACTGACATCAAAGTAGCTAAAGGGAGTGCTGTGTAAGGCACTCCACATAAATGGTTTATATGCTCATGATCATTTGCAAATTGCCAAAGAGCTTTCGCTAATCTTGACTATAACAAAGGGCAAAATTAAAATTAATGTAGCTAAGTAAATAGTTGGCGTAGTCCAACTGTAGAATTTTATTAATCGATTACCATTACTTACCATTACTTTTGGATATGATATCATGATTCGGAAATCAAAATATATTGGAGTTTTTAAACCGACTTTAGTTACAAATTCTCCAAATTTTACTGCATCTATGTCATATAAGGTAACAGCCAGTTCTTTTAGCAGATTCTTCATTTTTTGAAAGTAGAGAAGTAAAATTTGTATAATTTTATCTGCATGAAATATTAATAATGATTAAAAAGATCACTAGTCGCGTGAAAAAGAATTGATTTATAGGTTAAATATGCAAATCATAGCATTGTAATGTATTACTTGTATTTAATATTATAATTATTACTCACTGAACTGTTTTATATAAATTTAATTATTTTTGTTTATGATATAGTCGATTCAAATTAATAAATTCAATAAATTCGGCTGATTAACCACTTGCGCCACCAATAAACTCACAGTTGCGCGTGCCGTGTGCTACAGATAACACGTGATGAGGGGTTACTTAATTGCTTATATTTTGTCGATATAGGTAATTATCTTTTAGATTTACGCCACCCATGCCTTACTTCTGCGTGGGTTAAATCAACGACATACGCAAGCGCAATACACTTGGAAACAAAAATACGTGTGCTAGACTTAACCCTCTTTGTACTCTTAAAAAATACATTTTACTTTTCTGATAAAGCTTAACATCTTTTATAATTATTAGCTTTCCTGTGAATATACAAATAATAAAAAAATGCCTATAGATTGGATTTCTAAGTAATGTAAATTGAAAAGTACATAAAGATGCATTACAGGAATTAATGTTACATGCTGAGAGCATGCGAGGAGGAATACTGTATTTATTGGAAACATAGCGGAATATTTCACAATATTTTTAACATCTAATATATTTTTATTTTATTTGTACAGTTTATTTTTAATTTTATTTATTTGAACAATATGAAAGTGAGTTCACGCCTTATTAATAAATCGTATATACCGATGTATAATGGAAAGAAAATATAATATAGTCATATATATGTTTATTTATTTCCCCATCCCCAAAGACCTTTAACAAAACTAGTGAGACCAGCCTGCCCAGACTTTTTAGCTTGATCACCAAGTTTATCGGTTAGATCAGGAAATTCAACCATGTTAAATGCCAGATCGAAGAACAATGGTTTACATGGGATACTTTGCATTGTCGGAGGTAATTTATAAACATTAGGCTGCTTTGTTAGAAGCGCAGGGTCTTCCCTATATTCATGTAAATGTTCGTATAATGGTTTCTTGCTTTTTGTATATTTATTTATACCAGTTTCTTCTTCCTGACCATTCTCTAAAACGCTATGTGCATGAGCTGCATATTGAGCACCTTCGATGGAAGTTTCCAACTTCTTTAGGGCATCCTTCAATGTTTCAGGCAAAAATGCAACATGTTCAAAAGCATCTTTGACGTGTTGCAAAGATCGTTGATAAAGGGCCATTGCTTCGCGCCATCTGTGAAGATTAACAAGAGATTTTGCCAAGTAGAAACATCTGAAAGCTCTATAAGCTTTAGTTTTAGCTTCTTGTTCTTTCATGAACTCTTCATTATCTTGTAATTGAGATATTTCGACAAGATTGTGCAAAGCAGCTTCGTATAATCTTACGATATCCTGAGGCTTAACCTTTTCAGATTCTTCTGCAGCTTTTACGAGAGCCAAATTGCGCTCTAATGTTCTTGATAATCGTATATACTGTAAATAAGTCACTAAATGTTGCGCTGGAGATCCTTTGTCATCTTTACTTTTTAATTCATTTTTGAATAAATCTCTTACAGCTACAATAGCATCTTTGCAATCTATAAGATGAGCTTCTAGGAGATCGATCTTTGCTTGAATAGTTGTTGTCTTTTCTAGAGCTTGATTCAAGCGTGAATCAGCAATTAAAAGACCAGCTGCTCTAGGTGGTACTGTACCGCACGACTTTCCATACCATATTACATCCTCTGTATTTGCTTGTTTCTCTCGTGTTTGAGCTATCAACGAATCTAAACTTGCTAATAATTCTCCACTTAATTGACCTCTCATTTGCATTAAATCATCGATAGCACTAGTATCTCCAATATTGTATGCGCAATATCTGAGACTGGGAGCAAGTTCTTCAACGCGAGCATTATATATTACTTGTTCACTTTCTGATAACGCGGAAGCTAATTTTCCATATACTACTTGAGCTTTCTTCAAATTTTCCATCGCTCCTTTCCATAGTTGCAACTCAAAGTGCAACGATCCGTGAATCCAAGCAACATAAGCCTGAGCTTCTAATTTAGTGCGAGCATCGCTATTCACATTCTGTAAAAAAAGACTTACTTTACTATTACAAAAATTATTTCTACATTTGACTTATTTTTACCTCTATTAATTCTTGCAACTGTAGGGAATATGTCGCAGCTTTCCTTAATCTTGATATTAAATGAAACTTTTTTCTTGGTTCGGTGTTTGATTCTTGACGAAGCTGCATTGCGTAACTCCATGCGCGTTCTGCCATCATTAACGGAACTTGTAGAAATTTTTCGTCGGTGACCATAATGGGCGTAATATCTTTTCTCTTAAAATGACGCCTATCTCCTTGCGTTACTTTAAGGACCTTGCGTATACGTCTGAGTCTTCTTGAACAATAACCTCGATATCGTTGATAATCACTGTGCCTTAATCCATGTTGTTGTTGTGCTTCCTTGATTATTTTTAATACTGTAGAAATACGTTAAGAATATGCAATAATATCAACAATAAATTACATGCTTTTTTTAATGATTGAAAAAAACATTGTATTCATCTTATAATTAAATGGATCGTAAAACATATAAAATTAAGTATGTTGTATAGTAAGTTTGATTAATTAATTATATATGTTAGTGATCTTTGTGCGCAAGATAATTTAACATGTATCGAGGGTTAGAAAATGACATATGGCAATGACTAAAATATATTGGAATAATATTAGAAAAGCATACTCTCTAATGAATATATTTTCTCTTCTTTAGATGTTGGAACATCATGAACTTCATTTCCGTGGGTAAAATTTATGATTTTTTCATCGGCAACCATCCTTTCCGTGTTCCACGTTTCCAGAATTCTTTAACTCAGCAAAACCAGTGACAAGACGCTATATTTCTCCATTGAATATTACAAGCTGTCTTACTTAGTCTACCACAAGATGGCAGACATTATATCGAAAATTTCACATAATAATAACAGTAATAATTTTCGGATTTTTATAAAAAAAGAATAATATCAATACTAATGGTAGTTCTATTTTTAGTGATATAGTTAAAGAAGATACTAACTTATTTCAAATAGATAGAATAATTTTATATAACATCTCTACTGTTCGTCGGCAAAGTAGGAAAGTTGTCAAAATTCACGAAAATTTAAAAGTATGGATTTACTAACTTTCAGACAAATTTCTTATAGATTTTGACGCGTGAATCGATTCCCGCAGTTTGTTTTTCGATAGAAGCATTTGGTCAAATATATGTACAGAAGTGTTAAAAGTAAAAAAAGAAAAACGGATAGTCGGAATTCCAAGCCAAGGTAGGCAAAATCGTAAAAAATCGAAAGCGAAAATTTTTTAATTTTGAGACCGGTTTCTTATAAATTTCTTCGCTCTTCTTTCTTCTCTTTAGAAGCGATTGTCCTGAACGAGTGCAGAAAGTGCAGTCTACATTAATGTACATAAAAATACATTCACGAAGAAAGCATCTGATAATTTGTCTGTTGCGCCTATCTAGAAACGGACTGCAGGATTGTATTCTACGTGTCGAAATCTATAAGAAACAAGTTATACAATTTAAAAACTTGGATTTTTGATTTTTTTGCAATTTTTGAAGATTTTGCCTACCTATAGGCTTAGGATTTTGGCCGAAATCCGACTATTCGTTTCTTGGGCTTTTAACACTTCTACGCATTAAAATCTATATATTTGTATTTAATAAGTATTATGTCTTTAAATTTCTCCTTATATAGCTTATTAAAATCTTAGTGTAAGGTTTAAGATTTGGGACTATTTCTATTGGATAATTACATGTGCAAAACGACTGAGAGATGAAATTCCAAGTTATTTTTTTGGTATAATTTATTGCGTTCGGGTACGCAGTTAATTAGGAAAAGATTTATTTAAGTTTTCGTAACATCTTTCCAGCAGCATTTATTAAGTTGAACAGTAAATTCAAGATTAGAGAATGCTTAAAGGTGTTCCAAAAGTATTGAAGTGTGCTAATTAGGGCTATCCCATGGAAGAGTTTCAAACACCTTAAATAGAATCATTGTAATTTAAATGGAGGAATTAAAAGTGAGCAACGCGTTAGCAATTTCTACAATAGTTTATTTCATTTGTGTATTAAGAAGAAAATATATTTTGGTTGTACGCAGTTTGGGCTGTAAAATGTTATTTCTTAATGTTTTCATAAGTTATGGATATTAACTCGTATGCATCGCTTATACCACGAACGATCAGTAGCGCGTCCTTCGTAGCTTTTGCACGTGGAATCTGGAACCGACATGAGCGTAACACAAGTACGCTTGCCTTTACCCATGGAAGAACCGATTGGCGTATAGAGGAACTGTTGTATAGGAAGGGAGAATATATCCTGTTAATTGCAGGATCTCGGGTTTGCCTATGACGTTAGACGTCTCGGGCAGAATGTCTGTTACCTGACAGCTTGAATTTCCTTCCAAACGACGGTAATGCAGTCCACCGTGGCAGCGTCCATGTAATTAGAATTAACGAGAATTCTAATAGAACGACGTCTAATGTAAGATTTGATTAAATTCAATTTTGCGTTTTTCTTTTTTCCCTTAATTATTTGTAATAATAAAATTCAACCGTACGTGTTAATAAATCGTTTGTCGTAAAATACATAAATACAGAGAAATAATTAAATGTAAGAATTGTTTTTTTTTTGCAATTGTAGTAAAGAAGTCTAACAATACGATGATTTTATGAAATGTCATATATATGTATGTAATTAATTACGTATATACATATGTTTAGGTCAGAAGTTGAATTTATCAATCGAGTACACTAATCTATAAGAACATGAATACGAACAATTTTCAATAATACTATTAGAATATATTTTTACGATAGACAACTGATTTATTTAGAATCGACGACATAATTGCGTTTTAAGATTTATCGTACGAATTTTAACGATTCTACTAATATGTATTTCATTCGTTCAAATCTAGATTAATAGACTACAATGTTTCAATTTCCGGATGGAAATAATAGAAAATTCTTTTGAGAAAGTGTAGAAGAGAATGGGGAGAAACGAAGGTGTGAATAAATTGTGACGTAAGGGTGTTCGCTTTTTCGTTGAAAGCACCTCGCTCCTAAGTCTTGAATGCAGGCAATTTTAAATGTTGTTATTGTATAAAATTGCACACCCTATTTTGAAATGCTGCAGTGCATTTACGAAGCGATAGTCCGGCTATGTAGAATTCACGAGAAAACACGAAAGACGATGAGCGATCGCATATGTCGTGGAAATCAAAGGGCTTTAGATTTTCGGGGGAAGAAGCACTCTATTAACCGAGCTTATATAGGCTTCTCGCCTTACGTTTTACCTTTTGCATCCCTCTTTGTGGCCTGAGAGGTTCTTATCCCACTTCCATGCGCCGCGATAGTCATAAAGACAGACTCAACAGTGCCTAAAATAAGGTGGACAATTTGTTAAAGTCGATAGGATGGAAACTGACTGGAAATTTCGCTCATCATACGGATAGACTTTTGTTGTTCAAATATTTTTTTTTATTTATTGGCGAATATAGATGCGCATCAGAAATAACCACGATATGCCACGCGTATTAAAAGCACGCTCTTACAAACGCCCTTGCACGCATTCATTCACGCATCCAATAACGTAAAATTCGCATTAATTTTATTATCCATGGTTTCGCAAAATTATAATAGAATATAATTGGCTCGTAACTCGATAAACCTTTGGATTTTTTAAGCTACATTCGTGCACGAATAGTCGAGCTCGAATATGAAGAATCGATCAACGAAATTGTACATTTTTCTTTCTTTCGTGTTCTTCTTTTTCATTGGAAGCTTTGCTTTCTCTATAAGTACACATCAGAAATATAAAATTCGATGTCCAAAGGAAGATCTCGTCAATAATATTTTGTGGTTTTTTAACGAATAACTTTTCCTTCTTTTGTTATTAATACACAAGGCGCATGTACGTACATTCCATTTTTTGGTTTTGATTTTCCTTAAATAGCAATAAGTATATTGCTAAGTAATAATTACTTTAATCGATACGATCAATTACGTTCGATATTCTCTATGATACACGTTATGTACAATAACTTTTGTACAAGATTTTTTCGTAAAAATAAGAATGACAGTGAGTAAGGTCTTACTATTATTCTTTGAATATATCGATACGTTTAATTGATTTACAGCTACGTAATTTCGGAATGAAATAATTATATACGAACTAATCGAATTTATGCGCATAAAGATAACGGCGAAAGAAGATTTACGTTAAATTTAATTATAATTCAAGGTTTTAGTTTTAATGACTGATTAAAATATAATTTTCTTATAACGATAAAAGATTAAACGATAATATTAATGCGTTATGCGAATAAGGAACCATTATTTAGTGATACAAATTGCATAAATATACGTAGTAGCACCACGCGTGTCCTCACGCATTGTCATTCCGATTTTTGCAATTCTAGTAGCTGTTCATACATCTTTTTTACACATTTTTACACATTTGTACACTGTATACAGAATAATCGCGATAGTGTTTTGTTCGCGCGTAACTTCAAATCGAATCGCATTCACAAGAAACAACGATGGATAAAAATATTACACGCATTGATCGGTCAGTCGCGTGATTGGACTAAGATTTTCCATCGTACTCGTTTTTATCATTATGGATCACCTGCTCGGATTCCCCTTGAATTATGCACTGTCTGATTGCTTGCAATATCAGAGTAACTCTTCTGTCCAGTGCCGTCAGATGAGGCTCCCATAATACCGGAGCAACGGGATCCCTCGACATGCTCCGTCTCATCGCTTCGCTGAGATGTACTGGCCCATTGTGAAATCTTAAATAAAACAGTGGCACTATGAATAAATAATGACCGCTTCTTCGCGTTTTGCAATTCTCCCTCCTTTTGACTTAATGAAACAATTAAAAATATTGAAAATAGCGAAGACTCTCTCACTCCTTCTCTACATACCTACTCCACGATCCAATTTTCGATTTCTTTTTTATTTCAACGTAAAATACGAAGTTTTCTAGTCGAGAGATCGACGAAGTTTAAGTGACGTCGAAGACTCATAAACTTAACAATTTTAGGAAATGTACGAATTTCTCGCGTATTTCTTAGAAACTGTGCTAAAATCGTAGATACGAATTTTCTTTTTTCTTTTAAGATAAATATTTTATAAATCCGCGCGAGATCGACACGTCCACGGATTTTAAAGAAAGGAAAAGGGTGTCTCCGCGAGACGAGAACAACAGGGATACGATTGGCTCAGCTGTCGTTCTCCTACTTTTCTTATCGTATCGATGCGCGGAAAAGAAAACTTTCGAAATTGCCCTGGGAGGTGTAAATTTCTCGTAGGAAATATGACTCACGGAAAAGGCAGAAAACCAAGGGCGAGTAGCGAAGAAACTGACGAAGGGGGTAAGGCGCGAGCAAGAGGTAGAACGGGTGCGGAGATAGGAAAAGGAGAGAGAAAAAGGATCTGTTAATGTAAACACGGTGGAAACTCTTAAACACGCTCGAAACCCGAGGCGGATGTCACTTCTTTCTCTCCTGCGATTTTAAAGCGAGTGGTACGAAAGTATAAACTTTGAGACGAGGCGGAATACGCTTCCAGATTTTCAGATGGACCGATAATGGAGGACCCAGGAGGTTTCTCACCTCCTACGATAGAACCAATGAATAAAGTATCGACTTAACGCGATGCGTCGCGGTTTGAGGATTCGGAATGTTTAACGAGCCTATCGGCGTGTATCTTTTACCTTGGATCCCGTATCTATTGTAAAATAGGTGCCACGCGTGTCTTTTTGTTATTTGTCCCTGCCTAGCAGTGCTCGAACTCGTTGCGAGGAGATTCGCAGACGTCGCACTACCGCTGAAAACGACTGAAATGCCGTGGCACGAGATGTCAATTTCGGTAACGTATTGATTGAGAGACGTTGGATCTCTTATTCGGCTTATAAGAGGTCTTGGGGCATTTGCAGTGTTCCCCTTGAATAAATAATAACGAAATTTTCTGTATTTTTGAGATGTATATGTAATTAAAATATGATTAGTCCTATTCAGGAAGAAAAAATAGGGATAAATATTAGTCGAGGATGTTACGGGTACGCGGTGGCAAAATACGAGAAAAGTGATTAATAACAAATATAAAAAAACGAGTTATTTAGAATCAAGTTTATGATATTCTTCGTTTTTAAAACGTGGAAATAAAAAGAAAATTTCTTTTTCAACATTCGATGTATTCAAAATATCGAGACTTCGTGGCTGACAAAAATTCTTTGTACGATTTATCTTTTATCGCACCATCGCTTCAAGAGTATCGTTCTAACAATTTCTTCTTCTTCAATTATTTATCTTCGTTACATGGTTGTATAGAGACGCATTCTTTAGATTCCACGTTTTTATGTTCTCCGTAAAAAAATTCACGTTTTTAGACGTACAGGAGGAGGTTCGTTATAAATAAAAAAAAAACGAGAAAGAGTTAATAAAAAGCAAAGGGAAAGAAAAAAAATAATAAGGTCGAGAATATACGCGAAACGAAGTCACGTAAGACCGTGTCTCGTAGCAACGAAGTACTCGCAACGAAGTAGCCACAGGAAGCAATTATCCTATAATGTCACGTTTAATGGACGGCGTGTGGGCTTCCTTAATGCGCATTCAACAAGCGGCACGATTTCATTCACGAAGCTACCGTAGATGAGATACGAAGGAGCTGCGGTTATAAGAGCGAGAGATCAGGTTGATTTTGTCGTCGTTGAGTTCGATAATACGCGCATCACCGAATAACGCGACGAGGAACACTGACAATTATTCGAGTCGATATTTGTCTGGAAATAAAATTGTGATCATTTTGAATAAAAATATGTCGAATGGCATACAAAAATAGCAGCTGTCATACGAGTTCCATCATCGACGTTCTTGGCGTGAGAATGTAATCAAAGATGGAAGACGAACCGACGCGAAGGAAAATCCGTATCATCGATCCAACGTTTCAAAATACCCGCATTATTAAGCATAATATTATATTTAATTTTATTCCATGAATATTTTATTCTTTCTCCTTCTTTTTTTCTTCTTGTTCGTGGCAAAACGCACGAAAGTAATTTGTAACCGTTCCTCATACGTGACACGCAAATCGAGCAGATAACGCACGCGAGTGTCCAACGCGAGATCCACCAATGAGCTTGCCATTGCATTTTAATGACGTTCGGGCGATAGTTTGTACGACAAAGTGAAAAAAAGGAACTAAAGTACCGCGAACGCGCGTCGCCGGGACGATCGCCTGCACGTGCCCAAACAAGTTATACGTATACGTATATATATATAATATATGCATATACACGCGTAAGCACGTACAAGCGTGCGTACACAACGTACACGCATATATCGTATATGATATAAATATGCGGGTGTGTGTTGATTCGCGCAGGCGTACATGCACGTATGCATATATAAGGTGTCGGGCAAATCCGCTCGTCGAATTTATCGTACCCGTAAAAAGCTCGGTGGCCCCCGTGAATCCGCATCAAAGCCGAGATTCACGAGCGCCGCGCCTGCCACCCGCGCCTGGCAATTCCGGTAAAACGTTCGGATTCGAAATCCGCCTTATCCAGCCGCAACCCCGACTCGTAAACTTTTCCACGCGCTGCTCTCCCTTCGCACCCCTCCCCTACCACCGCCCATTTACCTCCTTTCCCCGTTACTCTTTCCGAAATGCACGTCAACCCACGTCGAATCTTTTGAATTGTAAATTCTGCTTCGATCGACGATCGACGCGGCATTCCGACAAACGACGAAGTTCTTGTTCCCTTGCTCGCGAGGACGCTAGGAGTCACGACGTCGAACGAACGTCTATCGATTCTCGTCTAGGATCCTAACCGATTCCCTTTTCCTTGTATCGGTCGTCTCGAATCACATCGCAGTGGCGACGAATCGAAATCCATCGATTCGAAGAGTTTTTCGCCTATATCGTGATTTCGTGTCTTATTCGTACGTTTCAAATTGGAAACTTACTTGAGCAGCATTCCAAGGGTGGTCTGCCTGATCATGCAGCATTGCAATATGGGCGCTAGGATGGATGTTTCGTCGTGGAACGGCCTGCCAAAGCCTCTCCCGTGATCCAGGTGCAACGAGAACGTGTGGTTATCGAAGATCTTAAAAGTCTCGTAATGGTGCCTGTCCATATTTCCGGTCAGGAAGTCGAAAACTGCCATGTCCATTAGATCGAGAAGTCTGCGACCCTCGTTGTACGGTGGTATCTCCTTCACCAAGGAACAGTACTGAGAATCTGTAACGTGTCGCGCGTTTCAACGACGTCTATCTTTTTTTCTTTCTTATTTTATCTCTCGTTTTTTTTTTCTTACGTATATATCGTATAAGAAAACGCGTAAAAACGCGCGTTACATCGCATCCGATCGTCCAAGCAGAGGGATACGCATCGTATCGTGCATACGTAAGAGAGAATCGAGAAAAAGTAGAAAAGGTCCGTTAGGAACGTACCGTTCTCCCATTGTGCCTTCTTACGCTTATGATAGCTCCGTCTCCATGGATGTCGCCAAACTTTCCTCAGGCCGAACGCTTTGTCGGGAAGGAAAGCCGCGAAACTGCCTTCCAGCATATCCGGACTGCCACATACAGCGTGCGCGGTGTCGCAGTAATAACTGCACTTACCGTGGAAGCACAGATTACCCGCAGGACTGACGAAAAACGTCTTGAGTAGTTCGCCGTCGGCGACGTTGTAAATCTCGGTGGTTATGTTGATGGTTCTACCGGTAACCGGCATCGCCCTGCGAAATCCTAGGAGTCTGCAACGGATAAACGCAAGGACGAACGAGTCCCCGTTATTATTATTCGACCGAAATCAATGAATGATCGTCCGCGTCGTCGAATACGAGAGATGGCGAGTTTCAGGATTTAAATCTTTTAGTGCCAGACGCAAAATTCTACTAGTTCAAATTAGTATTTCAGAGATACGGGACGCATAGACTGCCTGGACGCATCGAGAACGCAAGAAAAACGTAGTTGTATATAAAGGTGCAGTTGAAACTTATCGACTGCTATTAAAAACTCGTGAATAATATATTCTACCGAAAGTAATACGTAGAGATTAGTTTCGTTAATCGAAAAATGGTTGTTTACAGCAATAAAACAAAACATGTACTAGGTAGGATATGGAGACCGTTGTGTTCTATTGTTGTTGTGATTTGACTCATTTTTATGCGGACTATCGTTCTGCGGAAGACTCAGTTATTATTTAAATAATCAAGGAAAGTGTTGTAGACAAAAAATTAATCCGCCTTATTCGACGCTTGTAAAGTTTTTATTTACGAGGGTCGATATTCTTGATAATTTTATCGACTGTCTTTCGTGTCAAAATAAATGTTATCGATATTTTACTACGTTCGATATTCGCGAATCGAAAAATGTCTTTACTATTTTTTCCTCGGTCGCTCTCCGCCTCTCGGAAAATATAGCGTGCAAAATAATACTTCGTAAAACAAAAAATATTCTCGTCATATATCCTCGCTATAATCATTGTGTTTTCGATCTTCCGTTCGTACTGCTTTTAGTACGGAATTTATTCCACGCGTTAATAAATTTATTTTTTAATAAACACGTTCCTTATCGAAATAACACGGTCGAAATAAATACGAGTTGTTCATCCGTTGCCTATCGAGCGTAATTAAGGCAAGTCGTCGCTAACTCCGAGTCGGGTCACTTATTTCATAAGTGAAGAAAAACTACTTTCACGCGATAATTTTTTGTTTTCGATCGAAATCTCGTTCGAGAAATCTCTCGTGATGAAAAATGTAAATGTTCGTCTGTTGACGAATGAAACGATAGTCGATGCGTCAAGAGAGAAACTTTATGACGGAGAGGCGAAGCAAAATAATCGTCCATGGTAAATCTCAGTGAGAAAACTCGGTGGGAAACTAGTCGCACGAACGATCATTCAATTAAACGAGCACGAAAACATCCGAACTTCGTAAGAAGGTATTTAAGTCTCTCTCACCTGTCTAGATGGAAGGAAGCGATCTCGGCCGTGTGCCTTTCGAAATCCGTGAAGTAAAAGTGGTTGGGCAGAGTCTGTTGTTCCCGTGGAAATCTGTCGGCAGATAAATGGGATAAAAACGAATTAGTACAAAACGCAACGACGACGAATATTTTGAATCGTTAGTTCGTTCTTTCACCTCTTTGTGCTCGATAGCGGACTGATGGGAAGGAAAGAAGAGGAGGGCAGATTTTATTTGTAGCGATTCTTCAACGATTGACGTCGATTCATTCGGGGAAATTATCGAGATATGCTGAGTGACTGATGCTCGTCGTAAATGGAATATTAAGAATGTTTTTATTTCAAAGAAAGTTTAACAGGTAGCGAATAAAAATTCACTGATAAAGGAAAAACTTTTAAAGCTATTCGATTATTAACATCGAACTGCTGTAAATAACGAACACGATAGATGTTCGTTATTGTGAAGTATTTTAAAAAATCCATGCTAATACGTACGACTTTCGATGTGGAACAAAGAGAGGCACCGCATTGTAACGTAACAAGCTTGAGGATTAAAACGTTTTAACGAACTAATAGAGGCAAAGCGACAACCGACGAGACACTTTGTCACACACCTAACCAACGAATTCGCAAATTTGATCGGTGTGGTAGTCGCTTGTCTTGGCTGACGTGGTGCAATTTCCTACGCGATGGAACATCTCGTATAACTCGTATAAAACAATTTCCAGGCAGGTGCGAATCTTCTCGGAGATTACTTCAAAACGAAATAAAAAGTATTTCGGAGTTAGCCGAAGTCTTATCCTACGATACTCGACGCGTCTAGGAGTCTTTGTCCATCTTGAAGTTTTCTCGCGATTGCCGCGTTCGTTTCCACTTTTTCCAAAGGTGCTCGATAACTTACGACGATCCTATCAGCGCCGATATCGCCGATGAGACACGCCTGGAAAGTGATCCTGTCGCGCTTTCCACGAAGCGACCGCCGAATCCCTTCCCCCGGGAAATTCGTCGTTCCTTCAAAAGATATTTTCTCGTTCAAGGGCATAGCACGTACCCACTGACACTGGTACGGTGCTTTCGAAGCTGAAGAAAGGAGGACGAGAGGAAAAAATCCTCTGTTATAGATCACCAAAAACTGTGCAATTCGGTAAAGGGTTAAATTGTATTGAACCTATAATGTTCTCGAATTTATGTGTTTAGCCCAAAAATCAATAAAACAGAACCTCATAAATAAAACTTTGGGAAAAATTTCAAAATGGAATTTTCTTAGTTGAGAATGTTTTTATACGTGCAA
>JAITYT010001854.1:23084-38029 GCA_025433975.1 Liostenogaster flavolineata
AGGATTGGCATATACCTGAGAGACAGAAGACGATAATATGCGATTCGGCGAAGCGCGAATTAGAATCCGTCGGGAATTTACGAGAAAAGATTTCGATGGCGGCGACTTTTCTCTGCGGATCTATTCGGGACCCTTTGATCCTGGGTCTTTCAGTTTTGTTTTCCACCTCGTGAGAGGGATTTTCGATGAAATCGTTCCCTTTGCTCCATGATTCCTTTTTCCGGCATCGGTGATGACGTCGTTGATTTCGGGGTCGGAATGTTCCTGGATTAAACGAGGCCGAGAAGAAGAACAAAAAAGTGTGTGTGTGTATGAGAAAAAGAGAGAGAAAGAGAGAGCGGCGAAGAAAGGAAGAAATCGATTCTTCCAGTCGTTCTCAGCACTTCTTCCAATTGTCAGAAACTGCAAAAAGAATCACGCGTGCGTGAGAACGAGGAATAAAATGGAACTAGTTTAATTCAATATTAATATTTAATCGATATATGATATCCGAGTCATCAAACGATTCGTACGCGTACCAATCTCATTTCCACGAAGCAACGCCCGATTTACACGCTAATAACGTTCGGACCTAACGTTTTCACCTAACTATTTATCGTAATTAAATTCGTGCGAGGGAAAATTCACGCCCATACGAGGATTTCTCGTTCAAAATCCAGAGATATTGCGATCGATCACGAAGGCGATCGAGCATTTCTCGAATCGTGACCCAAGGGTGTCCCGCGTGTTCGTAAATACGATAGCGCTTCCCTTCGTCGACGACGTTAAACTGTCGCGACGGGACGACTACACAAAACGGAAGATCGAATAATCGCGATACAAACCGCGTCTCCTTGGGGAACGACGCGAAACTCGGATAGCACCAGATACTATCGAGTTACTCGCTGTGGCACCCTCGAAAATCTAGGAGACAGAGAGAGAGAGAGAGAGAGAGAGAGAGAGAGAGAGAGGAAAAATAAGCGGACTTTCACCCCAGGTTCGAGATTTTAGGTTACAAGCGTATCCCTGATGGTGTCTTTGGTTGACGGGATTTAGAAGGAAATCTCTCGAAGCGTGTACAGGAATAATAACCTTCGGAGGAGACGGCACAAACGAAATACATATGTACGTACGTACCTGCCTCGCCTACCACGTAACAAGGAAAAATATTCAACGGGGAACTTTCTTTCCATTCACGAGCGACCCCCGCCTCGTTGAACGATGTTTGATGTATTTCACGTTTGAATCGAAGCAACGTCTTTGATGTCGTAGTTCATGGGAAAGCACGTCGTTGCGCCTCGATCCAGTACGGTAAAATAACACGGTTATTCGTTCTCGGTAAGATCGGATAACCGTGAGATTAAATAAATCCAAGAGACAAGAGTAGCGCGTAGGAATTTTCGATCGATAAATTAATACGACGAAATCGTTCGAATCCAAGTGCAATTCGAGTAATTGTCTCGAGAATTTGTAGGATTTCGTTTGCTCGAAAATTTAGGTTGTTCTGAAAGTCATATCGTGGTTTTTCTTTTTTCATGAAAAAATGTCGATGACTGGGACCAACAGTATCAAAGTTAAAACATAAATATGGTAATATCAGTGAAATTTATTAAAATATTCTAAACAAAAATATGGTTTGTTTTGCACGTATTAGAAAATGTGACTTTTTTAGTCAAATTTCTGGCTCTCTTGCGTCCGTATATCGTTGAATTTTTATCCTAACATCCCGAACAATATCTTCAGACTTAATACACGGCTCCTTCTTTTTTTCCATCGACGAACAATTATTTTTTCAATATGAAAACACAGTGTGCAGTCCTCTGTTCATTCTCTCTATCTCAAATATCACTCGAGCGCTCGCCGTCAAATGCTCGCTCGCTACGGGCTGAACGGAAAGTACAGCGATATCGGCGCGGGGCTCAACGTGTTAATGTTCTTTTTATGAAAAAAGAACGAAATGACTTTCCGAACAGCCTGATAAATAGAAGAAAATATGAAAATACAGCGAAAGTACAGACGCGAATAAACGGCGATCGATTCGAATAATCGGAGGAAGTTGATGGCTTCGAAACGTCGTTGGTTGAACGACGACGAGCTAGACGAGGTAGGCGACGACGACGACGACGACGATGACGACGACGACGCTCTTCGCCGTGCCATTGTCCGATAAACACCGTGGGGGTGTCAGTCAAAGGTGCTTCGTATAATGGGCGAGAAAAAAGGCAGTGCCCGAAGCGTTCGAGGGAAAGACAAAAAAAACGAGAAGGAAATAAAAAAGGAAGGAAGAAGGGAGAGAGAGAGAGAGAGAGAGAGCGAGGAGAGTCGGAGAAGGTGACGCGAACGACGTTCAAGCAAGCGAAGCGAGGCGCAGCGGAGCGGTGCGAGCGTCACGAGAAGGCAGGAGGGAGCGAGAACGACGCTCTCGCGACTCACGTTGACAGGAAGCCAGCGTAAGCAATGGCGCAGGGTAAACAATGAGAACGGAGACCGAATGCTACGCCACGGTATCCTTTTGAAGGGTCCATCGTGGCCGTTTCTCGGAATTTCCATAATCTGCGGTCCGGCCGGTCGCCGTTCACGGCCAGATTTATCCGCGTTCTCCGTGGCGTAACGGGACAATGCGACCCTTCGTCCCGCTCCGCGCTCCGTCGCCGTTCGTCCTCCTAAGCGGACCTTTTTACCTTCCCTTTTTCTCAGATCCGTCGGAGGAGCGGCAGAGCAAGTACAACGGGACTCGAGGGGCTCGAGGAATCGTGAGCCACGCGCACGACCGCCACGGAGTGAGAGAGAGAGAGAGAGATAGAGATGACAGATGGATGGAGAAGAAAGAGAGAAAGAGAGAGAGATAGATAGAGAGGTACGCCGTCAATCAAGACGCGCACCCTGCGAAACTAAACAAACGGACGAGCCGTCCCACGAGATAAAGTCCAGACGGGCTATAATTGCGAATAAATAGAAGTACAGCGATCCGACGCGACGCTCTACCGAGAGGGAGATTCGCTTCCTTCCTGTTTTGCCTTTCGTTTCCCCCCGCCAAACCTCTTGCGTTTCGCTCCACGCTCGGTTCTTCGCCACCTCCTCCTCCTCCAACGACTCCTCTTTACGAATGGGGCGAGCAACGAAGGACGGAGAGAAAAAGAGTACTCGTATATCGTCGATGGTCCCTTGGAACGTAACGCGCGGTAAGGGCGGAGAGTCTGGCGGTTGCGAGGGTGGCTGGGAGGGAGGGAGGGAAGGAGAAGGACAGACGCGTGGCGCGCGCTGCCTTTTTCCACCAACCGCTGGCCGCTCTCTTCCTCCCTCCGACAGGGGAAAGCTTTTACCGTGGGCGCGACGACCTTGCGGTCGCGCCTTCGCGTTCATGCGAAATTCCGTGCGTTCGTGCCGCGGTACCTTTCCTTTGAAGGCTACGGGGGCTGCGTCGTCCCGCCTAACCGACGGAATAATCCAAATTGTCCTACTGACGATTACGCTTCTACGGCGCGAGAGGAGCGACAATGGCGCTCGTACTCCCCCTTCGCGTCGCTCTTCCCTACGAATTCCCACGGAAATTGTCGTCTTAGCGGCGCGATCTTTACGTTCTGTGCTTAAAAGTGCCGGTGAATCTGATCGATTGGCACAGTCGAGCTTGCTGCACGCCTCAGCTTTTCTCTACGCGTCTCTTACCTATTACGGTTTATCGAGATTGTACTAAACTGAGGTAAGGTATTACGGAAGTTGGCAGAAAATGGCGTTTCGAATGATCATGAATGGTCGAACTCGATAAGTTAATTAAATCCTCCGTTGGAAAAAACGAAATTACTTTCCCAACGATCTAATAGTACCACTAATTCGTATGCGCAAGCATTAATTTTCTTTTTCTTTTTATATTGTGTATTTCAATTGTTAAATTATTATATTTCTCTTTTATACATATGGTAATAAAATTGACAAGTTTTCTCTATAAAGTGGCGTTTAATTCATTTTATTCGGCCTATTTGTTACGAAGTAATAACTATTTACTTTTAACACATTACCATTGGTCTCCCTATACGTTTTATATCGTTATAAAGAAGTATTGCATAAACTATAAATGTACGTTCAGAAAATGTTAATTTGTATAATATAAAGCGGATTATACAATTAATTAGCGAATATATACACGTACAGATACTTCTTATATGCGTGATAAAAGTATTTAAGTATTTTCAAATGATTCGTACGCAGAAATGAATGTTGGAACAAGACTAAACGAAAGAAATGAAAAACAGCGCGATCGCGCTTCTTGGCAATTATCGATAGAAAAATAAAGAAAACCCGTGGCACTCGGACGGTTGATAAACTTGTTCTTTCATCCTCGCGGATACCGTTTCCCATAGAATCCATCGGTTGAGAGAAGGACCATCGAAAGACAGTCGACGCTCTTCCTCGAACCTAACGAGGATCGATAAACCCTCGAAGGCGTTTCCACGGTGCGACGATGCACACACCCTGAAAGAACGCGTATTTTTCGTCGTTCCTCGATTCCACTCCTACGATTAGAGCGCGTTCTTACGCTTCCAGGAATTCATGAACCACGACTCGACTCTTTTACTCTATCTTCAGCTTTTTACTCCCCCCCTCTCTCTCTCTCTCTCTTTCTCACGATTCTGATCTACACTCGCGTCTCTCGTGTCGAATGTCTTAGCTCGCTTCTATGCACGGGACATTCGAAGAAACGCGATGTAAACTCGCCGCTCCCACCGCGTCGTTGCTGAACTGGAAGAAGCAACGACCTCGCAATAATGACGAAGGGGAGATTTAACGAGTCGCGTATCTAAATGCGTCGGTGACGCGCCTGTCCTTTCGTTTGATGCGCGCTCCGGATATCGACGCATCGATTCTCGCCTGACACTCTCGATATCGACTGTAAAGATCGGAAGAAAGAGACGACTCCATTGGCCATTTCCATTGATTCGAGCAAGTAAATACATAACGCTTACTCGTTTGTCGCGTTTCTCAAAATTTGCTTATTTCATCGCGCGCGATTGTCGCATCGTCCGGAGTTTAGACGTTGAAAAGAGGAGTTGCGTTCTTCGTCGCGTTGGCTTTTAACCGAGAATCTATGGAGTTTCATCAACGTCGCTGACCGAAAAGGTTTCGCGGATGTTTCTCGTCTACGCTGAGAGGCGATTCATCGTTCGACGCGAAGCCACGCGTCGTAGAAACGTTGCCTGCTAATGTTATTCTTCCTCGGTTCCGGGAAATTGTTTATTTCGCACACATGGCTCCGCCGTTGGCTCGTGTCGAGAAGACGTCATCCTTTTCGTCGTCGTCGTCTCCTTTCCATTTACACGAGGGTGGTTTGTTGGCTCTTCCATATACACGGGTGTACGTGTAACTCCGTGTGTGTTTGCGTATGTATGTACGTTTATCCACGCGAAAGCACGGAAAGAGAATGGATAGAAGTGGAGTACGGAGAGGGGATGGAAGAAAAGAAAGGAGAAAGTGGAAGCGAGAAGGAGGAAAAGAGAAAAGTAGAAACAAAGAGTGGAAAGTAATCGCAAGAGAGAAAAATTGGAAGGAGTAAAATCGACCGATCAAAGCGAGTCTCGTCTAGCACGTGCCACTGACAGCCTTTCGCACCCCTTCGATCCCTCAAAATTCCCAGCGTCCATCCGTCGTCCTGTCCATCATCCGCACGTCCCGCACCGATCCAACAAAAATAATCCTATCGAACGGTCATCGCGTGCGAATCCGAAAACTTAATAAGAAAGAGCGGTACCCGAGTCCATATGCGGCACGACCAGCGTCCTCCTGTCGATCGTCGCGTTTCGTTCGATTACTTTTTTCCTGCTTTCCGGTCAGCATGGGTGAGAAAAGCAGTGCTGGATTATTTCAATGGAAATATTACGACGCCAGTAGGCAAAGAGCGATCGTGTATCAAGGAGGAGAGGAAAGAAACAATAGCAGGTAGCTCCTCGAAGCTGTCCTCTGACAGCTGTGTTCTGACACGAACTCCTTTCATTCTTAGCTAGTTTTCCAAGTCGAATTTAACCGGTTAACTGTGGCCATCTCTTTGCAAAGCGCGCATCAGTGTGCGTCGCGATAATCACAAGCACGGAGTAAGTGGCGCCGTTGAAATATTGGATCAAAAAGACGACTTTATTTTAGAAAATGATCGATTTTATTAGTAATATTTGCACAGTCGCTTAACATCGACATATATTTATACATAATGAACGGAAAACTCAGAAAAAAACCAGATAAAAAATCACCGCAGGTAGAGAATCTAACATACTTTGTCTTTTTTTTTGGTTTTGATGTAAACTGCTTACGAGTTAGCTCTCAGGAAGTTATGAATCAGAAGTTCGAAGAAGAAAGTTAGAAGAATTGAAATTGTACTTTTTATTAACCTATTTCCAACAAGGAGAAACGAAGAAAATCTTAATCACAAAGAATTGGACGAAATCTTTCCTAGAACCTGCGCGATCTAATAACAGAAAAACTCTTTTCCGGATGAAAACGATACGTCGTCGTTCGACCGATGCGTTCGTAGCCTTTGGCTCCTGCCTACACGCCAAACCGTTTCTTACCTTTTATCCGTACGGAGGCTTGACTTAGCCTGGTGACGTAATCCGAGACAGTCCGCTCCCACCGGAGCCACGAAATCACGTTTCCGTCGGCAACTTTTGCTCTTTCGAAGTTTCCTCCTGGAGGCAGCGCGCCGTGGAACGGCCACCGAGATCTCCGCGGTGAGAATTGTTCGTGATAAATCTTTGCCGGTGACGGGGGCGCGGAAAGGTAACAAAGAAACGATTTACTTAGTCGAGGCCGTTCCTCCGACAAAATTCCCCATCAAACTCAATCATTTCCATTCGAATGGCTCGCACGTACTTCAGAACTGCGACTCCCTAATCGTCGATAGACGCGTAAGATGCCGCACACGTAGAACAATAGCTGGCTACCGCAAAACTGCAAAAGCTGGAAGCGATTCGACCGACATTCGGGCTCAGTCGTCCATCTGCCGACGTTTCATGCCGCTCGCGTATCTTCCGTCTAGAGACGCGTCCTTACGCGGCAGGACGTCGCGTCTCCGCCGATCGGAAAGTCAAGGATACGACGTTCGAGCGTTCTAGACGCCCCCTCTTACCCGGTGGTAAGAAGGTAGGAGAAATTCGGTAAAGCATCGCGTATATTCGACTTCATAAATAAAGATTCCCCTGGGTCGCGTCGTATAGGAGGAGCTTCTTAAAATCTTCGCTTCGCAGAGAGAATGTGTAATACCCAGGATAGGAGCGATGCACTACCAAACTCTTTCCTGTCTTTCCTGTTTTTACTGTAAGACGTCTTTTGCCTCTTGGCGCTCGAGTGCCTCGTCTTCTTTTTCCCTCTTTTTTCCCCTACGTTCGACGTCCCGAATTAACGCGCGTCTGTTTTACGACTATCTCTCTCTCGCTCTCTCACCCTGTTCCGAGTCTAACGACAAGGAACGAGAACGACACGAACTCGATGAACATCTCGAGATTCTTCGAAGGATACGCGATGCGTTTCGATCGAAGTCTCGACGTTCGTTTTGTCATTCTAACGCAGGATATTCTTCAACGTCTCGTTTCGAGATCCACCAAGTGGATATTTTTTGCTTTATTGGTTTATTCCTCGGATAAAATTAGCGTGATTTTCTCAGTGGATAATTCGTGCGAAAAATGAGAAGGTCGAAGGTAATCCTTCGATTTTTGCTGGTCCATCGTCTCATCGTCCGCTAAGAAAGCAAGATTTTATTTCGAGTCGCGACCGGTGCACGTCTTCTATGAGTGTTAATCGATGCGGAAGAAAACGTAGGTATCTTTCGAATAGCGACGCGATGAGGAAGGACGACGGGAAGCCGTGCATCGTTACGTAGAAAAATCGTTATTTACTCGCGGCTTTTCTTTCTTTCCTGCCGTTCGATCGGGACTTTGGGAGCGTTTCTTTTCTTAACGCGTATTTTTATTCGTCGAGGTATAAAATTTGGAGAATTTTCCAAAGGAGCCAACGCGCCTTTCGAACGCCTGTGAAAGGCGACCGGGAACAATGAACTCGATATGTTGTAAATTTTCGTGATTTCGTCGTTCCCCTCGACGCTTCGACGACCATCTGCCACGCGATCGGTGGCCTGGTCGAGGAAAAAGGACGCGAATCCTTAGAATTTTTTTTTTTCTTGCGATCGAAAGCTTCTTTTTGATCGGCCGTGCGTCGACGACCTGTGTTCGCGCTTGCCCGTCTGTCTCGCGTACAATACGTACGTAGACCGTGTACCGAAATCCTCGTTTCTAGACCGGAGTTTTCGATATTTCCGTGTGTCGTGAGTTCGACGAAGAAATCGAACGAACCACTCGCGAAGTAAACGATTTGGAAGAACGTTGGCTAACGTTACGCGACGCTATATTCTCTGCTTTCTCGACTTCCATCGAATCGACTTTGTTTCTGCCTTTTGGCGAAAGCTCTCGTCACTCTTGGACAAATATGACGAAACTTTAGAAGCTTCGGATCGATTTCGAATGGACGACGATGTCTACGTCGAAGGATGAAAGGATCTAACGAAAGAGGTTAGAATAGAATCGGTCGATGTTTCACGAAGACGATACGTTAAAATTCGTATTTTTGAGAGATATTCGACGGCGGACACGATGTTTAGTTTCTGGAAATTCGAGAAACGCGATCGAATCGATCGGTAGGTTTCAAAGCGAATGTAAAATTTGAAGAGACGAGCGAATCCAGAGCAATTGCGTCTGGCGAACAGAGAAGGTATTACGCTTAAAATAATACGAGCGTGGCAAGAAAATCCATCTGGCCTAGATACGGTTGGAAGGTGACACGTTACTGCGATTTCCGCTCGTCTGCTTGAGAAATCCACCGTTGGCATACCAAGAACAACGCGCGTCTCTCTTCTCGCATTATCATTTTACTACGAAACGTCACCCTTGGCGAATCAACTCTCGTAAGTTATTCGCCTCGGAGCGAATAGGAGCGATCACGAAAACGAACGTTCTTTCGCTCTATTTCTCTGCGTTTCGACTCTAGTTCGACGATTGTTTTTCTTTATATATATATACACGTATATAATGAAAAAGATCGATAGTTCGAGAGCGACGCGACTTTACCAGAGGAGCGAGAAAATCGTGTTTTCCATTTTGCGAAAACCATGCGTCGAATCACGAGACGCCCGTACCAATAATGCGTGCCAGATATCTTCATTAATACCCCGAAGCGGATCGAACAAACGAAATATCGGGAGCCGTGCTTCTAGAAAATCACAGCTCGAACGCGCGTCGACTTCCATCGCGTATCCGATGCGCAATCGCGAAGCAAAAAAAAAACAAGAGCAATGCCGGAGGAATACCAGCGGCGAAACGAAGCAAGATACCCGGTGTGGGAATGGAAATACGGCGAGAATTATCGATAGCTCGAACGTGAATACGTATGTGCGTCCAGCGGAGGAACGAACGAACGATGGAAGGAAGGAAGGAAGGAAGAAGCGAACGAAATCACCAAGAGCGTAGGAGAAACGAGCCGATCGAACGATCGTGGAAGTCGATCGCGATTCGAGGCCAGTCGCGGATACGATTAAACTCGATCGATCTAGAAGGAGAGATACGCGACTTCCATGCTCGAATGCGCGCGGTTGGTTTGGCGCACGATCGTGATTCCGCGCGGCTACCTTCCGCAAGGTTTCCATGGAGATGCGATCTAATATAAGAGAAAACTTTCTCGGAGGCGCTTTTGGAGTTTCTCGAAATACCCAGAAGTAATCGCGCGAGCGCGCGGCTCTCGCCGCGATTCACGAGGAAACCCGTGGCTCTGGACCGACTCTGTTGGGAAGGACGAGTCGCCCTCCTCGGTAACGAGAAACCCGATACGCGTTCGCTCGGCTCCGCTCGGCGCCGCGCGTTTCGTCTTTCTTCCGGCCCTTCGTCCCTTCTGGCTTTTGCGCATCGAACGAAACCTCTCGCGGCTGCGAAGATTGTTCTCCAGTTCGAACGAGCCGAGATATTACGAAGACGAACTCGTGAATCGTTAATTGTTTGTAAACGATATATTTCGTTTATAAGCAGATATGCCCAATGCATTATGCTGATGGGAAGATGTAAAATGCGCTATGGCTATGTGAGTAACGAAAACCGTCTTCTATTTTACTCCTTTTATACCTGTAGAGGTTTCTTTTCAGTCTTGGCGAAGGTGTGATCCTAATTCGCTCGTTTCGTCTATCTCTTATTGCGATTTATTAATTATTTGTATCGAGTGATATACAAATGACTTACAAGCAGATATACCGAATGCAATATAGACAGTAGTGTACTGTAACTGTAAACAGTGGGACAGATGAGTAAATATAAAATGAGCTGTGGCTATATGAGTAATGAAAACCGTGTTTTGTAGAGGTTTTGGATCCTTTTGGATCCTAATGAAGGTGTGATCCTAACTACCAGTCAGTAATTTCTAAAGCTAAACTGCCTGGACGTATGTCGTAGTCCAACATCTCTTACACATTTTACCGCCAGTTTAACCCGGTACGTTCGTTTCTCCTACCACTTGTTGTGATTTGTTAATTATTCGTATTAAATTATATGGCTATATAAGTAATGAAAATCATGTTCTGCAATCGTGGTCAGTGAGGAAGTACGTCACTGACTATTACACTGACCATTATTTTAAAACTAAACTACTTGGACGTACCACGTTGTATTCCAACAGACGATTTCGCAACCGGAAGCGACATAGCTAGAATTCTTTTACAAATTGAATTAAATTCGAATAGATTTTCGCGTATTATTATTTTCTAATGCGCGCACAGGAAAGACGGATGTTCCTCCGGTTTCGAAAAGAATCGTAATCTCTTTATAGTTTATTCCCGACTGTTAGTCCATTGATCGATTAGACAATTTTGTACACTCTCGTGCGTCACGAGGATAGATCTCTAGTCGTATCCGGATACGATTAGAGATCTGAAAAAGGAACCTCTACGCGCAAACGAGTCCTTCGGCGAAGAAAACGTTCGTACGTACTCGTTAAGGACACTCGAAAGTCACGGAAGATTGTCGTCTCGAATTCTAAATCACAAGGCGGTGCGGAACGTACGATCATTATGTCTCTCTTTCCTCGTACCTGCCACGCTAATGAAGGATTATTAACCTCCCTCTTTCTCTGTCTCCGATTCCTCCTTCGTTCCCTTCTTCTCCCATTTCTTACGAAACGCGTAACGCCTCGTGTGGATCTCGAAAGTTCGAAACTAATTCGTAGAAAATAACGCGTCGTTCTCGACATTTATCTCGGAGACGACGTAACGATCGCTGATCCCCGGAAACTCGAAACAAAGGGCCGTTGCACACATTTCGAATACAGCGTACGTTTGCGTCGCGGCGAGGATCGTTGAATCCTCACGACGATCTCCGACGGAGCTCAGACCGTCCTCATAACGACGTGGTTCAACTTATTCTTCCTGCGAGCACGAAGGACACGAAGGACGCGATTTATACGCTATTTGACGTACCTTATCCGTTTCCCTTTTCTCCTCGAAGGAACCGAAAGCAGGTCACGTCCTGAACCGTTTCCATCGTTTTGCGACTCCCCGTTGCTTCCTTCCTAATCCCTACTGAACTACGTCGATGTTTCTTTGCTCGCAATTTTTTCTACTACTTTTCTCCCCCCTATTTCTTCCATTATTTCCTCCATCGGAGAATTCAACACACAACGAACGAGAGACTTCTCGACACCCCGAGTTCGCTGCGATTGATTTTGTCCCTCCAATTCTCATTGAATTCTCATTGAACCGCGTCGGATATCAACGTTTCACCGACAGCCGAGCGAAACACTCACGAACTCTCGCGTAACACCCTGCATACGCGTCTACGAGCGTGGCTGCATACTATAATTATTGTAATACGCGTTCTTATTTCGTTATGGCGTCCGGACGAATTTCAGCAGTGGACCGTCGTCGTGGTCTCGTTTCCAAGGCCATCGCCGCAACGATCGTTGGCGGTAGTAGTTATGGAAACCCCTCGAACCGCACGTACACTCGCGTAACGTGGCGCGACAGAAACGAAAACGGCATCGCAAACCGACTGCGACGAGGTCTCCGCCGTCTTGTTTCCGTTTCTCTCTCTCTCTCTCCCTCGCGTCCCTCGGTTTCATTGAAACGTGGACGATTCCTCTAGTACAGGAGTCGGAAAATGCGGCCCGCGAGCCGCGAGTGGCTCTTTGGCCACTTGAATTCGGCGCTTCCGCAAAATACCACGTGCGATTGCAACTTCGTCGATAAGCAAAAAAAAAGTAATTATTTCACAACGAAGTTTACCAAATTTGTTTTTTATTGAAACAAATTTGGCTCACAAAGAAAATTTCAATCGTTGCACTGTCGATACTTGGCTCTATTGACTAAAAAGTTGGCCGACCGCTGCTCTGGTCAATGAGACAGTTTTTTTTACACATTCGTTATAAAATTGCAGCAATTTTTCCTTACATTGTATAGTAGTCAGTTTTTATTATTGGAAGGAGCTGTTCAAAATAATATTTAAATAGCCTCGATATTTCGTTGCTACGCGTGAAGAAATTTATCGCGAGTCAAACTAGCAGTTTCTACTTTTAGATTGAGTTACGTACTACGAGTCGGACTCGTTATTCCGTCTGAATGGGTTAAAAACATCGCGGCTTCGAAATCTTCGTCCTCGATCCACGGTCTGAATGCGCGTTAAACGACTCTGGACGATTTTGCTTCTCGAACTGCTCGATGTGCTCGAAAATCTTTTTCTGATCTCGAGTACACCTATTTGTACCGGTATTTTATTCACACGATTTCGCTGTTGGATGATTCTCGAAATAACGGATCTTTGAAAAAACATTCTCTCTTTTTATGTAAAAACGAAAAACATTCGTGTAAATCAGCGCGATAAATCTGAGTGAATTTTTAGCAGCGAATATGTATAGAAAAAAGTTATGCTTCTTCTAATCGGAAGTGTTTTAAACTTCATCTGTATTGATTAGTGTTAAACAATTTTTCTTCGAACATAATTTTTCCAACGTATTTACAACTCAATAAAAACTGTATTCGTGCCGAGTGAAACTGAAAACAAATTTATATCTTTCAAAGGCAAAATTAAAATCCGAGATCGTCTACGTCACGAAGAAAGAGTAATAGAATTTACTAAATTATATTTCACGAACGAAGCGACGATAAAAAGGAAAATTGAATATATTTAATTAAATATCTAACCATTTAAATCACGCACATTTTGTCACGATTTCGATCGATACGATATTCCAAGAAACGAATCTCCCGTGTAAATGGAGAAATACTGTACTTGGTTGAAGAGGACTCTGTTTTCGACCAAAATCGCGTACGAAACCGATCTTACTTAAGCTGGAGAATCGTTCCGTGCGGAGGTGCAACGATCGAAGCCCGATCGCGGCCAGGTACGACGGAAATTCCACTTTGCATCGCTTTGCATCGGTATTTCTTGTCGTCGCAAGGAGGTTAAACTATCTGTCTCGCGCGTGGTGACGATGGCAGCGCGAACGTCGCTTCGGTGGTCGGAGGAGGATAGTTTGCCTTTTGGGAAAACAACGGAGTCGCGGCGAACGCAGGACAAAGTGATTAAAACTAAACTTTCCTTTGACTGCGCGCGTCCTCGGGTCCACCAGTTAGGCAGCCGGTGGTGAAATTCATGGGTGGGGCAAGCCACTTAGTCTCTCCTTCCCTGTCCCTCTTTTGCACTCTCTCCGCCTCTTCATCTTCCTCCGTGTCCTCCTTGTCCTCGTACACCTCCTTCCTTCGACTCGACGGCCCCTTCGCAGCAACATCCGGTCGTTCTAACCTCGAAGCTGCCCCTCGTTCGCACGAGGGAGCGGCCAGTACCGGAAAGCTGACCCTCTGTAATTAGCGTCTTCGTTCGTCTCTTTGATGGAGAAGTATGCGTCTCTCTATGCGAACGAACGACGACGGATCCATCGAGGATTACGACGTACCGTCACTCTTCTCCTCGGTGACTGTACGCTGTTCGCTTGTTTAGACCTTGTCTCTCGCTTTGCAATCGCGTCTTCTTGGTCCCTTCGTAACGACGAAGGCAGCGACCAAGTGGCAACACGTCGAGACGCTTTCTTAGACTGCTCGCACACTGCATCAGACTTTATGCCAATTTCGTTCGTTCGAATTCTGACTAAAAGGAGTCGTAAAGAAAACGAATTCTAACGAACAAATATCGCTTCAATGTGCGCATTTACGATTCATTACGTAGAATGGGATCGTTCGCACGTTTTCGTCAGAATTCGCAGAAATTCTTATGTATTTTGCGAGTAGCTCATTGGCTTTATATGTTGTGCAATGTTTTAACTGAAAAGTAGAACGATTTGAGAGACAAATTTTTTTAGTTTAACTTTTTTGCCGCCACTGAACAGGACCCTGCGCCGAAAGTATCTACATCGCGCGTATCTTGGAAGAAAAGGGATTTTTCTTTAAAACAATATTCTCCTAATTTCTACATAAAAGATATAAACTTATTTAATGGGTATACAAATTCTTATCAAAATTAAAACTAGTGAAAAAATAATATATAATAAACAGAAGTAAAATGAAACAGCATATTGTACATAATATACAACACACGCGCGCAACCGAATATCATATTCCTGAGATTGAAAACAAGATTCTCGTTTCTTATTGTTTTTCGTACATACGACACATCTTCGCGATCTACTTTTTTCTTTAGCTTCATAAAAAGAAGGTAAATGTCTTTCGTTGAGTCTCGATAAGATGATGGCTTTCTGATATTTCTTCAAAATTTGATCGATTACGTTGAAATTTTGCAATCGAATTTATAGAGCCTATTTGAATTCCATAAATACATGTTAATCATATGAAAGAAATATTTTTGTTAACCCCCAGTGAGCTATTATGCGGATGCCTAATGCAGGGTGACCAATGGGAATGTGTTGAAAGTTACGCCGTACAACCTCAAAACATCGCAGAGCTGATA